>OX375866.1:67194546-67442146 GCA_947359475.1 Heligmosomoides polygyrus bakeri
TGGTTTTCAAGCTTCCATCCACTTTTTAATGGCGGTTGCATGCCCACTGGTAGGTAGGATGATGTTAGAAGCCCTTGTAAATTTCGGTGAGAAAACCCTTTATTTTTGAACAAAGTTATCATGATGCGACGCAAAAAAACCGCGTTTTTGCGTCGCAAACGTCGTTTGGTTGAATGTTTAGCGGCGGTACTGTACATCATTAATAAATTATCTCCTCTCTAGGAGGCTGGGTTCCCGGTTTCCGGCCGAGAGCTAGTAAAGCAGATCGCATTCCTACAGTCGAAGGTCCTTCTACTCCAGTCCCCCAGAAAGACACTGAAGGCAGTTTCTTTGAAAAAGGGAGACGAGAATTCTTAGACATACGTCCTATTCGGTAACAACGCCCAGCTAATTTGTTTATAATAGATTCATTCTAATCCTGCATGAATAGAATTGGCGGAAATCCAAGTAGCATTCATGATTGGAAGCAGTGTCTAGGAAGTTGCTACACTCAGGTGGAAAGCATAAGCCACTGGTGTTTCTATCGGTTTACATTGCACTTTATAAGGTGGTGTACTGTACAAAGTGCGGTCAAAGCGAAGATTTCAAGAAAAGGTCTGACTGGTTCTGGCACTTTTGTTCTCCTTTTCAGTGGTTAGATTGAGGCGATTTCATTTACCCTGATTCACTTGCTGCTGCTGTCTCTCGGAGATCAAACGTTCGTTACAGAACTGTCGAAGGGTAACCGGGGTGAGTGCAGAGAATTATTATATACTAGTTCCATATTTTAGTTTTCAAAATTGGAAAAATGCAGGCAAACTTGCATGGAAAACCTGTGCTCGAAACAGGTTTCGGTTACCGCGATGATGTTGTTGATCGATGGTTCAGAACTGAGAGCACTTTTAAAGTTAAAAAACGTCTTCTTTGCAATCTCTCTACAATTAACAGAGCTTCTGAATTTGAGTATCGCGCTGCGGATATTGCTCGGTACATGGTGTCCCATTGAACAATGGATGTGTAACTTCTTTCCTATATACCGTTGTCACTTGCTGCGTTTAAAATGAACTCCTGCAAACTCAAACTGAACCAGTTTTAACTTCAACCGTGTTCCTTCCTACTCATAACTGAAGTAGGATTACTTTCAAACCAAGCTGGACACATCCTCAATAAAAATTGTCTGCCTATGAAGATGCCAAACTGAAGATGCCTCAAGAAAGTTATACGTTAACTCCATGTCCGGACTTTCCATGAATTTCCATGAGCACCGAGATTGTTACAACACTTTATTCGGCTTACGTTTCGGCGGTTTCTCCTTCTTCAGAGCCTTTGTGGTGGAAGTCAAGGAGCTCTACCAGTCACGGTCAGATGGAGGTGAACGTTGGTGAATCATGAATTTCACCAACGTTCACGTCCCTCTAGCGGTGACTGGTGAAGCTCGTCGGCTTCCACCACAACGTTTTCCGAATGTTTTACGACTTATTTACAAATGTGGGCGCGTGTCGCGCAGTTGGAGGAGGCGCAACTGTCGCATGCACCCGATACCAGTTTCCTGGTTCGAATTTCCCGCCCAGGCCAACCAAGCCCTCCGTCCCTCCGGGGTCGGTGAATTGGTACCAGACTTGTCTGGGAAGGATAAAGCGCTGACTTGATCATCGGCTGGCCACCGCAAGTCATTGTATGGCCAAATACGCATTCATGTCGCCTCCACGACATCCCGTAGAAGTAGAATGCGCTGGCGCATCTCAGAAGGGATTGAGTAACGCCGTCCTTTATCCTTATCCTTATCCTTATTTACAAATGTTGAAAAGCCTAAATCTTTCGATGCGACACATGATGGGATTGCGCCATACAAGGCGCAGTCTGATCGTACGGCCCAGCATGTTTGTTAGATTATTCCATGCGCAGTTGCTGTTTTCGCCGCATTGTACAGTAGTGAAACGATAGTGAATAGTGAATATTCTTGAAATATTCACTATTCACTATCGTTCAATAAATATTATTATTATTATAAATAATAATAAAGGATAAAAAGGATAAAGGACGGCGTTACTCAATCCCTTCTGGGATGCGCCAGCGCATTCTACTTCTACGGGATGTCGTGGAGGCGACATGAATGCGTATTTGGCCATACAATGACTTGCGGTGGCCAGCCGATAAACAAGTCAGCGCTCTATCCTTCCCAGACGAGTCTGGTACCAATTCACCGACCCCGTAGGGATGGAAGGCTTGGTTGGCCTGGGCGGGAAATCCGAACCAGGAACCTGGTATCGGGTGCACGCGACAGTCGCGCCTCTCCGACTGCGCTACACGCGCCCACATAAATAAATAATAATAATATTATTAAATATCAATCACTATCAATATCATCAATATCATTATTAATATTATTATTAAATATTATTATTATTATTTCAAAGTAGTGAAACGATTTTTTAAATTTGGTGTTGCCAGCAAATTTTTCGTTGTTGTTTCACCAAATTCTATGCCGTGCGAAAAATTGGTGGTAAATTTGGAATTTAATGGATATTCAAACGAGGCAGGCTTTTTGCAAGAATGCCATGCATAGGCTTATGTTAAGTTTTTGAATTTACAGTTTTTTCGACTTTCTAGAAACTTGTAAAGTTTGATTTGAAAGGTGTCATACTAGCAAGAAGGCGTGAGAAAAGGAAACAGTTCCCTAGGAAGACTGTTCAGAATGAGCTGAAAATGACATGATAAATAAATAAATATTGAATCACTTCTGATTCACATTAATGGAAAAAGCCTCTGGAAATATAATTGTAGCACTACATATTCGGTGACTCTAACGATTTACGATTCACGATTTACGATTTACGACGGCTTTTTCGTAATTATGATTTATGATTTACGAAATTTCAAATTCCATTTAGGCACACTCCTGCTCCACGACCCTTTCTGTCCCGTCTGAGCCAAGGTGGCTTCAATTGTAGCCTCAATCGCTGTGACCACTTTGAGCCCAAAGGCTACGCAGTTTGCAGCCTTCCAGCTTTGCTCATCGACCATGAGACGTTCGAATCTAACAGTGATGCACTCCATGCGACTACATGGATTTCCACATTGCACACCCACAGCGTGACATTGTCCTCGTTGAACTTCGTCTCTGCTCAAACCTAATCATGAAAAGTGAGACCACATGAAAAATCTGCTTCAGTGCTTCACGAAGGCTGAAGTACAGTTAACTTGTCAAAGCAAGTTGTACAGGCATGAGGTTTGATTTCTGCCGCAACTTTACGTCTCCCTCTCCTTTCCCTGGGGCAGAATTAATATCACTCATTGCCTCCGATACAGGTCTATTCTTATTATCTGTTTTTATTTTTAAGCGTTTAGGTGATTTTAGCATCTCTTAATAAGTTCAGGTGCGGTTTCGACATTATGGAGATTCGTGTACTGTCGCATCTCATAGCTTTTAATAGTGGTTGTTCTGCAGTTAGAAAATAAAAATTTCTAGGGCAGTCTTGGGATGAATAAGGATGGGTTCAGTTTCTGCCAATTTCAGAATAACGTCACGACGCGATACGTACAGAGTGCGCCATAAATATGGTCACTCGATATAAAGCGAATTACTCACGCGGAATTGATTCAGTTGACAGCGAAACTTTGTCAACGATTTACTAACAATCTAGTTAGCAAGTGGAGAAGATATCATTCGATATAGCCTTCCTGGCACGAATGACGGTGTTCAGACGATTAGGGTGCGACTCAAAGGCGGCATGCTGGGTTGCTTGCGGAATTTCATTCATGCTTTTTCAGTCGTTCAACCGCCAAAACACACGTTATTGTACGAAAATGGCGAAGATGCAGACAGAAATGAGAGAATCCTTTATAGAAACTCTCATGCAATTTCTCTGATGGTCCGGGCTGCAGCTTGTGCCACAGGGCGGACACTATTGGTTTTCGCTGAAAAAGGAGCCAAGATCAACACCGATATCTACCTCAACGACATTTTAAAGGAGGAGTTGCTGTCCTAGGCTCAAAACTAGTTAAAAATTCAACATGGATTTTTGACAGGATGGCGCACACGCTCATAAATGGTGCGCGAGGGATCTTCCTAGCCTCAGCCCTGCTTCTGAATGACCAGCAAACTCGCCGGGTTTGAATGTTGTGGACTACTGCGCATGGTCAACTCTGGAGGAAAAGCCTGCGCTAAAAGGCGCATACGATTCATGGTCTGATATCATCACTTGAAAATGCATGGAAGGAAATTCCGCAAACAACCCTGGTGCCGTCACTATGTCCTACTCTAAGCGTCTGAAAGCTCTTATTCTTGCCAAGAAATTGCATTTTGAATTCCACAGATATCGATGCTAATTTCTAATAGTACATTGAGTGCTTTCTGAAAACTTATGGAATTTTCTACAGTTCACAAAGATTTTTTGAAGCGCTCTTCAGTTCTATCACCCATTCGCGCCCGAAGGATTCATTTGTCACGGAAATATATTTTTCTTTCTCAAGGAAACAACGTATGAAGATGTAATTGTTACCCGTATATTTTAATTATATAGTGAAAATACCAAGTTTTTCTCCAGCAGCCTTCGGTGTGATGGTAGTGAAAATCTTTCTTCATGAAAATAAAAATTTCTCAACCTGAAGGAGACGACTTATAGAGGAGAGGAGTGCCACTGCATCCTCATGTTATCTTTATATGTTGTCTCCTTAAGGTAGAAAAACATTTACCTCCGTGACAACGCAGCCTTCTTATGCGAGTGACGAAGTCAAAAATGAAAAAAAAAATCACTTAAACGATGATAACTCAGAGAGTGTCCCAAGTTTTAAAAAGCTAGTAGTCCCTCGGAAACACAGTTTTGAAAAACTAATAATGCCTCGAAAAGGAGAAGACGAGCGTTCAGCCTGAATACAGCTTCCAAATCGACAGCTTCCAGGTCGGCGAGGGAGCTCGAGTTCTGCTCAGTTTTGCAGAACAATGTGTGAACAAGTGCGAGAAAGTGTCGTAGCATGATATTCTACCAAAGTCGGAAAAATAAACACGTTCTGATTGATTCGAAAACTATCGTATGAGCATCAATATCATTAAAGGATAAAGGACGGCGTTACTCAATCCCTTCTGGGATGCGCCAGCGCATTCTACTTCTACGGGATGTCGTGGAGGCGACATGAATGCGTATTTGGCCATACAATGACTTGCGGTGGCCAGCCGATGAACAAGTCAGCGCTCTATCCTTCCCAGACAAGTCTGGTACCAATTCAGCGACCCCGGAGGGATGGAAGGCTTGGTTGGCCTGGGCGGGAAATCCGAACCAGGCACCTGGTATCGGGTGCACGCGACAGTCGCGCCTCCTCCGACTGCGCTACACGCGCCCATCAATATCATTACAGCATTAAAAACGTAGGATTCAATTCCATGTTTGGAGCAAGGCCCTTCAGATAACAAAGCTGCGCCAAAATCTCTAAAGCCTCTTGAACCTCCAGCTCGACCCTGATTGGGAGATGCAGAAAAGTCTTCGGAGAAATGTTCACGCTCAACTCGTGAAGGGATTTGTGCCCACATTCAACAATCGACCGTTGAAAGTAGTGGTAACATGAGCCTTCTTCCAACAAAAGCTTAACCAAGTCAGTGGGAGTCCATGGACACGAGTCTGATAATTCTTGGTCTCTGAGAAAGTTCCCTGTAGCTGCTGAAATCCAGTTTCAGACAGGAAGATGAATATATCCAACCTTTTACCTCAGAGAAGAAGCAGCCTACGGAAAACCTTTTTGCTGCTCTGATCAGCGTTCCGCCTGGGTAGTCCTTCAAGTATAGAGTGAACAGGCCATATCGAGAACGAACATCAAAGAACGGCGAACTGGAGCGAATAATCTACTAGTCGAGCACTAAAGGCTCAAACTCGCAAGCATGAAGGGCAAATGATTGCCCTCGGTCCCGCCATCCAAGGTACGTCTCTGGAACCCTTCTTACAAAGAACGACGACAAGGACTTGGGATGCACACTGCAACAAGTTCTCCCTTCAAGTGTAAAGTGAGCAGATCAAACTGAAGTCGTCATCGAGAAAGGCTGTCGTGGCAAACAGAAAGAACTTGTGTTATTGCAAGAAACTAGGCATTTTCGGGTGTGTCTAGCAGGAAACGTGGTGAAAGGCGGCGACGGTCCAAGAAGAGGAAACCGGTGAATGCAAAACGGTGGCGACTTAGAATACTCCGATGTCGAAAACACATTTGGCGGAAGTGATATTGCTAATTCAGACCAGAAATGGATGATTTTACAAAACTACTTATAAACACTGCGCTGAATAACAATGCATAATCTCCTCCGATGGAACGAATTAAAACTAAAAATTGTTGAAAGATTTCTCTGTTTAGAACGAACGCTAAGGCTCTCCGTAGGATACCACAGTAAAGAATAAAGGGTAAAAGGCAGCGTTAATCAGTCTTTGTTGAGAAAGCACCAGGCATTTTATTCCTACGGGACACTGTGGAGGCAGTTTGAAAGTGTACTTGTGTAATGGCCCACAGGTACGAATTCACCGACACTACGTAGGAAAAAGGCTGGGTTGGTCCCGGAGAGCACACCTTCTACAAGGTGATCGTCGGCGACTTCAAGGCCAAGATCGGGCAACGAAGGTCGCCGCAAGAACCTCTCATCGGAACCCACGGTTTGGAGTGGAACGAGGAAGGTGAAAGGCTGTCTGAGTTTATCATGTCGACCAAGACCATCCATGGAAACTTACAGTTCCAGAAGCCTCCCTCTCTACGATGGACCTGGGAATCCTCCGGTGACCAGTTCGACAACGAGATCGACCGCATCATTTTCAACCGCAGGTATTGCCTGACCGACGTCTTCGTTGTCCCCAAGTTCTACACGGGATCGGACCACCGCCTCCTTCGCGCGAGATTCCGCTTTTCGCGTCAAGGAGAGAAGGCCGCGAAGTTCAAGAATAGGAGTCCCAGAACAACCATCAACTGGGACATGTATACATCTCTTGCTGACCTTTGGGAAGATGCCATCATGGACAACATCGACGAAGAATACGCCACTTCGTGCACCATCTCCGCGATACTGCTAAGGGAGCCGAGAGCTTGAAGACCACCAAGAGACGTCTGTCTCCGGAAACTCTTGAGCTGATAGGCCAGCGTGGAGCAGCACGAGCGTCAGGCAACTACCAACTGACGTCCGAGCTTGCAAAGCTATGCAGAGCGGCGATAAAGGAGGATCTTAAGGAGGGAAGGGCGGAAGTGTTGGCTGAAGCAGCAGAGGCAGGTTTGAGCATCCGCAATGCCCGCCGGAACTTCGTCAACTTCAAGACAAAGATGACCGCTCTCCTACGTCCCGACGGAACCGTTACCTCTTCCAGAAGGACCATGGAGAAGGTCATCCACGATTTCTACTTCGATCTCTTCGATAGCCACGTCCACCTGCCCCCATGCCATCTTCCGCAGGATGGATACGTCGCTTCCTCTGTTCTCCCTTCCGAGATCCGACACGCCATCTCGTCGGTGAAGAACTGTGCAGTACCCGTTCCGAACAGGATCAGACTCGAACACCTGAAGAACATCCCACCAACGCTCATCAACACCCTGGCGCTACCTGTCAGAGTGCAAGGTTCCATCTCAGGGGAAGACCAGCAGGACCGCCTTGTTGTACAAGAAGGGAGACGTTCAAGGCAATGGCAACTATCGACCGATCTGCCTGCTGTCCGTAGTCTGCATGCTGTTCATTCGAGTGATCCTGAATAGGGTTAGCAGAACGCTGGACGAAGGACAGCCATGCGAACAAGCAGGATTTCGGAGAGGATTCAACACGATCGACCACATACACACTATTACGAGGCTCATCGAAGTGTCGCGAGAGTACAAGCTGCCGCTGTGCCTTACGTTCATCGACCAGAAGAAGGTATTTGACTCCGTCGAAACTGAAGCGGTCGTCGAAGCCCTGCTCACTCAGGGCGTTCCTACTCAGTACATCAGAGTCCTTCGAGAGCTGTACAGTGGATTCACGACCAAGATCTCTCCATTCTACAACGACGTCGTCATCGACGTAAGGAGAGGGGTTCGGCAAGGGGATACCATATCCCCGAAGCTCTTCAGCGCCACCCTCGACAACGTCAAGCGCGAACTACAATGGGAAGACATGGGAGTGAAGGTCGGCGGCCGGCAACTGCACTATCTTCGCTTCGCTGACGACATCGTGCTCATAACACCGAGCATCAGCCAGGCGTAACGAATACTGGCCGACTTCGACCGTGTGTATGGGAACGTTGGACTGCAGCTGGATCTTACGAAGACGATGTTCATGAGGAACAGACAAGTTGCTGATGCCCCATTCTCGCTCAACGAAACGAACATCTCCGAATGTTCCATCTACGTGCATCTGGGTCGCGAAGTCAATATGGCCGACGACCTAGCGCCGGAGCTGAGCAGGAGGAAACGAGAGGCTTGGGGAGCTTTCAAGAGCATCGAAGAAGTCGCGAAGAAGACGAAGAACGTCCGACTTCGTGCCCACCTATTCGACTCTACCGTTCTTCCTGCCCTAACATACGCCTCAGAGACCTGGGCTATACGAAAGCAGGATGAACACGCGATCAGCGTCGCGCAGCGTGGAATCGAGAGGACGATGCTCGGAGTGACACGACTCACGCAAGTGAGAGAAGGCCTCCGGAGTTCCGAGCTTCGCCGACGTTCGAAGATCAGAGACACTGTCGCGTGGGCCAAGTTGTTGAAAATTAGGTGGGCCGGCCACGTAATGCGATTCGCAGACACCCGCTGAACGAGAGCCGTTACCGAATGGACTCCGCGGGATGTCAAGAGAACACCAGGACGTCCACCAACGCGTTGATCGGACTTCTTCGTAAAAGCTCTGAACGACCGATATGACGCTCTTCGTGTCCCTCGAGCGAGGAGGATGCATTGGAGCACTCTGGCACGCGACAGGGACGAATGGAGACGCTGCTGGTGCCCGCTCGAGCAAGTCGATAATCAAGGGGACGACAGGTGATATAGGTCCCGGCAAAGCTAGAATTAAGAACCTCGATTAGTTCTGCTCGCGATAGCCGCACCGACGGCCCACTTCTGAGTGCGCTAGCACGCGCCAAAATACTGTATCATCAAGCAAATATCTGCGATAATCGTTCGGCCATATTCGAAAGAAAAGCGTAGTCTGACTTATCTTCTTCTTCTTCTTCTTCAGCGTTTGTCCCGCTTCGTGGCGGGGTCCGCTATTCTGGTGTCATGACGCCACCTTTCCCGATCCAGCGCTAGATCAGGGTGGACGCCTACAACCTTCAAGTCCATATGTAACGTATCAGCCCAGCGCTGCTTCGCACCCTCTTCCTATTACCTCGAAGTTAAGGCCTATCTTGCGGAGGCTGTCTTCGCTTCCACGCAGAACGTGGCCGTACCATCGTAAGCGAGCTTCGCGCATCTCGTCAGCTCTCGGCGCGACACCGAACTTCTGCCGAATGACATCGCTTCCTATGCGGTCCATGCGCGTGACTCCAGCCGTCCAGCGCAGCATCTTCGTCTCCATGACGCTGAGGCGCGTCTCAAATTCCTTGGTCGCTGGCCAACACTCAGCGCCGTACATGGCTACTGGCCGAACGACTGCTCTGTAGATCTTCGACTTAAAGCGCTCTGGTATCTTCTTGTCGCAGAGCACGCCAGTCAACGAGCGCCACTTGGACCAAGCTGCACTCACGCGTGGATTCACTTCGACCATCAGTTTGCCGTCAGACGCGACTGGTACATAATAACCGAAGTGCGTGGGAGCTCGATGCGGTTAACCTTGATGGAGCTGGACTCAGTAACGTCCGTCGTTAGGTATTCGGTCTTCTTCAAGTTCAGTTTGAGTCCAAATCGCTCCAAACGATCACACCAAGCTTGCAGCACTCGCTCGAGTTCATCTTTATCTTCGCTAGCGAGCATTACGTCATCAGCATAAAGCAACGTCTAGGAGACGGGCTTCTGAAGATATTGTGTGATGGCATCCATGACGACAACAAAGAGGAGTGGAGAAAGCGCAGAACCCTGGTGCACCCCTACAGAGATGGGAAACTCCATCGAGGTTTCAGCTGCAGCTTGAACTCGACTCTTTGGACAAGAGTAGGGAGTTCGCACCAGTTCCACTCTAGGAGCTCCTCAGAAACTCAATGTTGACGCAGGGCGTACCATATCACTTCACGCGGTACGCGGTCAAAGGCCTTCTCCAAGTCGAGAAAGGCGAAATGCACTGGCTTCTGTTTTTCGCGATGCTTCTCTATCAGGAGGCGGGTGGCGTGAATGGCATCAACGGTGCCACAGCCAGCCACGAAGCCGCACTGACTGCTGGAAAGCTGGACGATGTCCCGAATTCGTCCATCGACAACTCGCTCAAAGATCTTCATGCAGTGCGAAAGAAAGCGAATCGGACGGTAATTGGAGCAGTCTGCACGACTGCCCATTATACTTCGGACCGAATCGAATAATTTCGAATGAATATTCGAATAAATTCGAATATTCGAATATTCATTATTCAAATATTCGGTGAGGTCCAAAATTCGAATATATTCATTATTCGAATATTCGATAAGGCCAAAAATTCGAAAATATTCATTATTCGAATATTCGCTGAGGCCCAAAATTCGAATATATTCGTTATTCGAATATTCGACAAGGTCCAAAATTCGAATATATTCGTTATTCGACTATTCGACGTGCCCCAAAATTCGAATATATTCGAATATATTCGACGCTGCTGAGATAGCCACGGATCTCCCTCGATAGAGAGCCTTCGGGCTCTCTTGTTAAGAAGGATCTCGGGCCGCTTGTCGCAGGGCCACGTGGCACGTCCCCGGGTGGTGGATAGGGGAATTAAACGCGAACCAAATGCGACCGTGTACTGCCCAGAGACGCAGGTGGGATGCAGGGGATGGACTCCTTGCTCCTGCTGTGTCGGGTCGACGCGTTCCTTGTGCGTGGGAGCGGCATGTTCGTGCACAGTGTGCGCGGATGTGTCCATGACTGTGCGGATTGTAACTGTGTCGGCCCGGCCAAAAGCTTGCACTCGGTAGACTGGGAGTACATGTAATGCGATTCGAGGCCGCCTTAAGTCTCGCCCCGTCCCTTCGGGCAGTCTGGCTGGCTGCCCGGAGTTCTTCGCCCGCACGACAGAGCCTGACTGGCTACCCGTGTTGTATGGAAGTCAAACACAGCAGCACTAAAGGGCCTCATTCCCCTGACCCCGAAAGAGCGCCCATTTGTGCAGCGATGGAAAGGACGAGTACGGAGAGGCTGCTAAAATCTCAGGGCCTAACCAGGCTGCGCAAATTGAGAAGGTCTAGGACGACGATCTGTACTTAGAACGCCCGCACACTTGCATCGGAAGCATCCGTCGAGGACCTGATGATGCAAGCCAAGAAGATCAAGTACGACGTCATCGGACTGACCGAGACGAGAAGACACCACCCCCTACACGCCGCCTACCACTCCGGAGAAGAACTGTTCCTCGGAACATGCGGCAGCAGGGGAGTAGGCGGCGTTGGTGTCCTCGTCAACACGCACTTGGCCATGAACATCGATTCGTACGAGTCTCTGACAACCCGAATCGGACGTCTGCGACTGAAGCGATGTGGTTCCGTGCCAGCTTTGACTGTGTTCGTCGCGTATGCCCCAACATCCGACTACGACGACGAAGAGGTCGAAGCCTTCTACGTGGAGCTGGAGAAGTTCTAGAAGGAAGATCACACCTTCTACAAGGTGATCGTCGGCGACTTCAACGCCAAGATCGGACCGCGAAGGTCGCCAGAAGAACTTCACATCGGAACCCACGGTTTGGAGTGGAACGAGCAAGGTGAAAGGCTGTATGAGTTTATCATGTCGACCAAGACCATCCATGGAAACTCGCAGTTCCAGAAGCCTCCCTCCCTACGATGGACCTGGGAATCTCCCGGTGGCCAGTTCCACAACGAGATCGACCACATCATCTTCAATCGCAAGTATTGCCTGACCGACGTCTCCGTTGTCCCCAGGTTCTATACGGGATCGGACCACCGCCTCCTTCGCGCGAGGTTTCGCTTTTCGCGTCAAGGAGAGAAGGCCGCGAAGTTCAAGAAGAGGAATCCCAGAACGACCATCAACTGGGACCTTTACACCTCTCTTGCCAGCCTTTGGGAAGATGTCGTCATGGACAACGTCGATGAGGAATACGACCGCTTCGTGCACCATCTCCACGATAGTGCTAAGGGAGCCGAGAGCTTGAAGACCACCAAGAGGCGCCTGTCTCCGGAAACTCGAGCTTATACGCCAGCGTGGAGCAGCACGAGAGTCAGGCAACTATCAGCTGACGTTCGAGCTTGCGAAGCTATGCAGAGCAGCGATAAAGGAAGATCTCAAGGAGAGAAGGGCGGAAGTGTTGGCTGAAGCAGCAGAGGCAGCGTTGAGCATCCGCAATGCCTGCCGAAACTTTGCCAACTTCAAGACCAAGATGACCGCTCTCCGACGTCCTGACGGAACCGTCACCTCTTCCAGAAGGACCATGGAGAAGGTCATCCACGATTTCTACTCCGATCTCTTCGATACCCACGTCCACCTGCCCCATGCCATCTTCCGCAGGATGGATACGTCATCCCCTCTGTTCTCCCTTCCGAGATCCGACACGCCATCTCGTCGGTGAAGAAACGTACAGCACCCGGTCCCGACAGGATCAGACGCGAACACCTGAAGTACCTCCCGCCAGCGCTCATCAACACCCTGGCGCGGCTCTTCACACGATACCTGTCGGAGTGCAAGGTTCCATCTCAGTGGAAGACCAGCAAGACCGTCTTGCTGTACAAGAAGGGAGACGTGCACGACATTGGCAACTATCGCCCGATCTGCCTGCTGTCCGTAGTCTACAAGCTGTTCACTCGAGTCATCCTGAATAGGATCAGCAGAACGCTGGACGAAGGACAGCCACGCGAACAAGCAGGATTTCGGAGAGGATTCAGCACGATCGACCACATACACACCATTACGAAGCTCATCGAAGTGTCGCGAGAGTACAAGCTGCCGCAGTGCCTTACTTTCATCGACCTGAAGAAGGCATTCGACTCCGTCAAGACTGAAGCGGTCATGGAAGCCCTGCTCACCCAGGGCGTTCCTACTCAGTACATCAGAGTCCTTCGAGAGCTGTACAGTGGATTCACGACCAAGATCTCTCCATTCTACAACGACGTCGTCATCGACGTAAGGAGAGGGGTTCGGCAAGGGGATACCATATCCCCGAAGCTCTTCAGCGCCACCTTCGAAAACGTCATGCGCGAACTAAAATGAGAAGACATAGGAGTGAAGGTCGAGTGCCGGCAACTACATCATCTTCGCTTCGCTGTCGACATCGTGGTCATAACACCGAGCAACAGCCAGGCGGAGCGAATGCTGGCCGACTTCGATCGTGTATGTGGGTACGTTGGACTGCAGCTTAATCTTGCGAAGACGAGTTCATGAGGAACGGACAAGTTTTTCGCTCAACGGAGTGAACATCTCCGAATGCTCCAGCTGCGTGTATCTGGGTCGCGAAGTCAATATGGCCAACGACCTAGCGCCGGAGCTGAGCAGGAGGAAACGAGCGGCTTGGGGAGCTTTCAAGAGCGTCGAAGAAGTCGCGAAGAAGACGAACAACGTCCGACTCCGTGCCCACCTATTCGACTCCACTGTTCTTCCTGCCCTAACATACGCCTCAGAGACCTGGGCTATACGAAAGCAGGATGAACACGCGATCAGCGTCGCGCAGCGTGGAATCGAGAGGACGATGCTCGGAGTGACACGACTCACGCAAGTGAGAAAAGGCCTCCGGAGTTCCGAGCTTCACCGACGTTCGAAGATCAGAGACGCTGTCGCGTGAGCCAAGTTGTCGAAAATTAGGTGGGCCGGCCACGTAATGCGCTTCGCAGACACCCGCGGGACGAGAGTCGTTACCGACTGGATTCCGCGAGATGTCAAGAGAACACCGGGACGCCCACCAACGCGTTGGTCGGACTTCTTCGTGAAAGCCCTGAACGCCCGATATGACTCGTCGTGTCCCTCGAGCGAGGAGGATCCATTGGACCACTCTGGCACGCGACAGGAACGAATGGAGACGCTTCTGGCGCCCGCTCGAGCAAGTCGATGATCAACGGGACGACAGGTGATACTGAGATAGACTACTGGGAGTCAGTTTTTGCGCATTCTGGATATAACTCGCCTAAAGTCAAGTATATGAAAAACCAAGGTTTGAGCTCAGCAGCTCGAGCTCTATCGTTTGGTATACATATTTCATATGGAGCCATGAAAATGTTCGAAATGGGAAACATGTTTAATTACCCAAGCGAAGGCCGACCAATGGACTTGAGAAACATGAACGATGCGGCCAAGGTCGACCTCTGTCGAAAGTACTTCATCGTCGGTTTGTTTGGTCTACCGTTGGTGTGGCTTAGGAACACATCCTGGTTCTTTGGCTGAGGCTTTCTTCGACCGCAATCACCGGCCACCAATACCAATCGGAAGTATGTCACGCTGAGTGCCAAGGAGCGATCTTCTGGTTAATAGTAATATGCGTTTGGGAGACCATCTTCCACTCGTACCGTTCGAGAAGTGTCGCATGGGCAGACTATTTGACATTCATTTTCTCAGTCGGAAGGGTATAGGCTGGCTGCGATCTCACCCCAAATTGCCACAGCATCATTCATCCTTCTCAAGGTCCTTTTCTGTGATTCTCTTGAAGGAGACCTTATTTCTCAGCTTAACAGCGAGGTGTTTCCTCACTCAATTGTTGTTTTTTCTTGTCCGGGTTTGTAACATAAAACATCATATACATATTAACATAATGCCTTTAAGTAACATGTCGTGTTTGAGATTACGTTTATTTCTGTATTTATTTATTTATTTATTTATTCAAGGCGTAGACATGAGTATTTGCTTTACGAGGGTCATCAGAAGCCGTAGAATATCTACAATTTCAACCAAAGTATTCGCTATTGATAAATTTTGTGGCACTATGTCAGTTGTGCGTTACGGTCGGAATTCAATAAGATTAGAAGAGTTTGGATTTGAAAATTGAAGACACGATCTTACAGAAGAATTTAGAAAAGGCATTTAGCCTAGGGCTCAATTTGACTTTCATTTCAAATACTTCTGTCGTATACTTCACATCGAATCGAATAATTTCGAACGAATATTCGAATAAATTCGAATATTCGAATGTTCATTATTCGAATATTCGGTGAGGCCCAAAATTCGAAAATATTCATTATTCGAATATTCGATGAGGCCCAAAACTCGAAAATATTCATTATTCGAATATTCGATGAGGCCCAAAATTCGAAAATATTCATTATTCGAATATTCGACGAGGCCCAAAATTCGAATATATTCATTATTCGAATATTCGACAAGGTCCAAAATTCGAATATATTCATTATTCGAATATTCGACAAGGTCCAAAATTCGAATATATTCATTATTCGAATATTCGGTTTTTCGTGAAACCGAATATATTCGATTATTCGTTTATTCGAAAAAATTTTGAAAGGACACAAGTATACTGCCCATCTTCTTCCAAATCGGAATCGTCGTACTGTTGTGATAACACTCAGGAACTTTCTTCTCCGCCACAACCTGATTAAAGAACTTTGCTAACCACTCAGCAGGGCACCAGTACTTGGATATCCATAAATCAGCTGCCACCTCATCGGGCCTAGTCGCTTTGCCTGAATTCATCTTCAAAGCTGCTTCAATCTTCTCCACAATGATCTTCTGAACGGGGCCGTGGGTTGGAGCCGTAGAAGGGATGGTTGGATGAGGAAATTCTACTGTAGAGATTTCCTCAAAGTAGCCCGCCATCGCTTCAATGCCTTCTTGTGGTCCATAAGAAGATGGCGGTTCTCATCATTGATGCCGAAAATCTTCTCAATATCCTCGGTCTGTCGATGGCGAAACTTTGCAAGTCGGTACGGATACCGCTCACCATCGCGCGACTCGAGCTTCTCGTTGACATCTCCATAATTAGTGGCTTTTGCAACGGCCACGGCCTTCTTTGCAGCCTTCTTGGCTTCTTAGTACTTCCGCGAGTTATCGGCCGTCTTTTCGCCGAGAAACACGTGATAAAGCGACTTCTTCTTTCGCACTTTTGCCTTCACGTCATCTGTCCACAGCCATGCCTGCTTGTCGACCTTCCGTCGCCCAAGCTTCGTAATGTCGAGTTCCGACTCTGCAGCTTGACGAATCGCGTCGGTCTTTTTCGTCCAAGTTTCGTCGACAGTCGTGACTGTCAGTAACCGCACGCGAGAAATCACAGCTGCTTCCTTCTCTCTCATTCGCCACCACTTGATTCTCGGTGCACCGCATCGCTCGACCTGCTTCAACCTCGGAGGGGCGATCTTCAAAGTACAGATCAGGGGTCGATGCTGTGGGGCGACTGTCTCATACGGCACGACCTTCGCGTCTGTGACAAGACTTCGGTCTCGATCCTTCACAAGGACGAAGTCTACCTGAGTCCTGGTGTTCCCGCTATACAACGAGATGAGGTGGGAATCGCGTTTGCGAAATACGGTGTTCACTATGGTGAGGTTGTGCGATTCCGCATATTTATGCTCACCATCTGTGTTACGCAACCCATAGCCGAATCCATGACAGCTGTACCCGTCTTTCGTAGCACCGACGTGCCCGTTAAGGTCTCCAGCGACTATGATGACATCTTTTGATGCTACCTCTACTGTCTTCTCATCAAACAGGCTCCAAAGCTCATCCTTGGCTTGATCGGAGCAGCCAGTCTGCGGAGCATACGCAGAGAGGAAGTGATAGAGTCGCTCCTTAGCAGCGACAACGATCTTCATCAATCGATCGTCAAAGCGCTCGACGCTTACAACGGAGTCACGAAGTTGTTCGGAGACGATTATTCCGACACCACTGGTGGTCCTGGGACTTGAAGCCACGTCCTATATCCATTGACTTGCGGCAGGACCACCTCGTCTCCTGCACCGCACAGAAATCAACTCTTCTACGCTCCAGTGCTTCAACCAACTCGCACGAGCGGCCCGTCAACGTACCCACATTCAGCGTTTCCACGCTGGTCCTGCTTACGTTACGGGACTTTCGGACTAGCTCAGTTGCCCCCGATGCCGTCCTCGCATCAGGGACCCTTGCATACTTCTCACACTCGCCGGGCTCTGCGAGTGAGCGTCGGCTCCCGTGGACGCCGTAGCACTATCACTAAAAACTTGCAATGTCATGGACCATGTGATGTGACATGGGTTTTCGTAGGCCGGCCTGTCACAATGGCCTGTCGCCTGCAATCGAATGTCCGTTTTCTGCTTAGCTCGCAGAGCGGGCAGTTTTCAGTGGCACCACGTAGAGGAACGGACATCGCCACCGTAGTCTCATTTATCCAAAGATACAATAAAAGTTGAGCTGCAAACGTCTCATTGATTCCGCTGCCGTGAGTTGTCAAATTTGCAGATACTCGTCTCGTTTATTTATCAAAGTCCTGAAATGCTGAGCCAGTATCCATTTATGAAAGGTTCGCCCACTGATTCAAGGTGTGTATACCATCGCGCAGCCTACAAAGCGCTCCCTGGCGAGTGCTTTGAACGACAGCCTGTCCACACATTAGACTAATAGAGCACATGACGAATTCCAGATTTTCTTTCTGCAGTTCGCCTTGCAATTAGCATAATAAACTTTGGACTGGACTACTTGAAAGGACAAAAAGCGCCTACATCTCTCGAGCCTCACCTTGAGTTTAACTATGTCATCAAAGCGTCGACTCCATCCATGCTACGCAGAAGCATCAGCTCCCCCGAGAACACGCCTCAGCGAAGGTGATCCTCCCTGCCAAAACTTCGCTCATGTTTGCATCGAAATACATGTCATATCGAAGAGAGTCCAACAAAGGGTAAGCTTAGAAGCGGAAGATAGAAACTGATGCTGCTACCATGACACAAAGCAACTATAAGAACAGTAACGGCTCGTCACAGAAATCGAATACAGAATTGAATAGAAATGGAAATAAAAAATATAAATATAAATAAAGCAAGGACTAAAACAGCCAAAGGAAAAGAACCAACAGCTACCCATATCAAAACGAAGAGTGAAGGTAAGAAGCGTCTCATTGTAAATTTAGGGTTGTGTAGCTTCTTTATTTTCCGGGAAGAAGTTTGTCGGCCCAATGATTGTGGTGGTAAGTAAAAAGTAACAAAGTGTTAATCAAACCCTTTTTCAGACGCCTTCTACCTCTTTCGTCAGCGGCAGATGTAATAGGTGATTGAATTTGATAGCAGCCTCAAGAGGTGAAACAGAAGCGAGTTCAGTGTTTTGTCCTCCTTAGCGCAGTCTGCGCTATACTCCAAACCATAGCTTTGTCTGTACACGAGCTCTACCTAAATCTGACTCCATAGCATGCGAGCGAATTCTGCTCAACAGTCTTCTTCTTCTTCTTCTTCAGCGTTTGTCCCGCTTCATGACGGGGTCCGCTTTTCTGGTGCCATGTCGCCATCTTTCCCGATCCCGTGCTAGATCAGGGTGGACACCAGCTACTTTAAAGTCCTTGTGTAACGTATCAGCCCAGCGCTGCTTTGGGCGCCCTCTAGGCCGTTTTCCAGACACTACGAAGTTAAGGCTTATCTTACGGATGCTGTCTTCATTTCCACGCAGAACGTGGCCGTACCATCGTAAGCGAGCTTCACGCATCTTGTCCGCTATCGGCGCGACACCGAACTTCTGCCGGATAGCCTCGTTTCGGATGCGGTCCAGGAGTGTGACTCCAGCCATCCAGCGCAGCATCTTCGTTTCCATTACGCTGAGGCGACTTTCCGTTTCCTTTGTCGCAGGCCAACACTCAGCTCCGTACATCGCTACCGGCCGGACGACGGTTTTTTAGATCTTCGACTTTAAGCGCTCTGGCATCTTCTTGTCGCAGAGTACTCCAGTCAACGAGCGCCACTTCGATCAAGCTGCACTCACGCGTGAGTTTACTTCAACCATCAGACTGCCATCAGAGGCTATTGCTGATCCCAGGTATTTAAACACCGAAGTGCGTGCAAGCTCAGTACCGTTAATCTTAATGGAGCCGGACTCATTTACGTCAGTCGTGAAATACTCGGTCTTCTTGACCTTCAATTTGAGTCCGAACATGGCCAGGCGGTCGCACCAAGCTTGCACCTCTCGCTCGAGCTCACCTTTGTCTTCGCAGGCGAGCATCACGTCATCAGCATATAGCAACGTCCAAGGGGCGGGCTTCTGAAGATTTTTGTTGTCGTAATGGCATCCATTACGACAACAAAGAGGAGTGGGGAAAGCGCAGATCCTTGGTGCACCCCAACAGAGATGGGAAACTCCGTCGAGGTTCCTGCTGCCGCTTGCACACGACTCTTTGTACAAGAGTATAGCATTCGCACCCACTCTACAAGTTCTTCGGGAACACCGTGCTGTCGTAGGGCGTACCATATAACCTCACACGGTACGCGATCGAAGGCCTTCTCCAAGTCGAGAAAGGCAAGATGCACCGGCCTCTGTTTCTCGCGATGCTTCTCTACCAGAAGACGGGCGGCATGTATGGCATCGATAGTGCCACAACCAGCCACGAAGCCGCACTGATTGCTGGAAAGCTTGACGATTTCGCGAATTCGTCTATCGACAATTCGCTCAAAGATCTTCATGCTGTGCGAAAGCAACCGAATCGGACGGTAATTTGAGCAGTCTGCAAGGCTGCCCTTCTTCTTCCAAATCGGGATCGTCGTACTTTCCTGCCAAACATCAGGCACCTTCTTCTCCGCTACAACCTGGTTGAAAAACTTGGCCATCCACTCAGCAGAGTACCAGAACTTCGACTTCCATAAGTCAGCTGGCAAGTCATCTGTACCAGTCGCCTTGCCCGGTCTCATCATCCTCAGAGCCGCATCAGTTTCCTCCACAGTGATTTTGTGGACGGGACCGTGGATAGGAGCCACAGAAGGGACGGCCGGATGAGGGAACTCTTCAGTCGAAATTCCCTCGAAATAATCGCACCATCGCTTCAATGCCTTTTTGCGCTCTGTCAGAAGATGGCCGTTCTCATCATTGATGCCAAAGAACTTCTCTATATCCTCGGATTGACGATGACGGTTTTTCGCAAGTCGGTACAAATACCGCTCGCCATCGCGTGACTCAAGCTTTTCGTAGACATCATTGTAATGAGTGGCTTTTGCTACGGCCACAGCCTTCTTGGCAGCCTTTTTCGCTTCGTGGTACTTTTGCCAATTATTGGCGGTCTTGTCGCCGAGAAACACATGATGAAGCGCTTTCTTCTCTCGAACCTTTTCTTTCACATCGTTCGTCCACAGCCATGCCTGCATGTCGACCTTTCGTCGTCCAGGCTTCGTAGTGCCAAGTTCTGACCTCGCAGCTTGAAGTATCGCGTCGGTCGCTTTCTTCCAAGTTTCGTCGACAGTCGTGACTGTCGGTAACCGTACGCGAGAAATCACATCTGCTTCTTTCTCCTTCATTCGCCACCACTTGATTCTTGCAGCACCGCATCGCTCAACCTGCTGCAGCCTCGGAGGAGCGATCTTCAAAGTACAGATCAGCGGACGATGCTGTGGGGCGACCGTTTCATACGGCACGATCTTCGCGTCTGTGACGAGATTTCGATCACGACCTCTCACAAGGACGAAGTCTATCTGCGTCTTGGTGTTCCCACTATAGAACGAGATAAGGTGGGAGTTGCGTTTGCGAAACACGGTGTTCATTATGGTGAGGTTATGGGAATCCGCATATTCAAGGATTCGTTCACCATCTGTGTTACGCAACCCATAGCCGAATCCATGACAGCTGTACCCGTCTTTCGTAGCACCGACGTGCCCGTTAAGGTCTCCAGCGACTATGATGACATCTTTTGATGCTACCTCTACTGTCTTCTCATCAAACAGGCTCCAAAGCTCATCCTTGGCTTGATCGGAGCAGTCAGTCTGCGGAGCATACGCAGAGAAGAAGTGGAAGAGTCGCTCCTTAGCGGCGACAACGATCTTCATCAATCGATCGTCAAAGCGCTCGACGCTTACAACCGAGTCACGGAAACGCTCGGAGACGATTATGCCAACACCACTGGTGGTCCTGGGACCTCCACATAGAACGGCCTTGAAGCCTCGTCCTATGTCCCTTGACAGAAGGACCACCTCGTCTCCTGCACCGCACAGAAATCGACTCTTCTATGCTCCAGTGCTTCAACCAACTCGCACCAGCGGCCCGTCAACGTACCCACATTCAGTGTAGCCACGCGGGTCCTGCTTACGTTACGGGACTTTCGGACTAGCTCAGTTGCCCCCCGATGCCGTCCTCGCACCAGGGACCCTCGCATACTTCTCACACTCGGCGGGCTTTGCGAGTGCGCGTCGGCTCCCGCGGACGCCGTAGCATTATCTCGAAAAACATGAATTGACATACACCCATACGATGTGACATTGGGTTGTTCGTAGGCCGGCCTGTCACCAGGGCCTGTCGCCTGCATTCGAATGTCCGTGCTTGGCTTAGCTCGCAGAAGCGAGCAGTTTCCAGTGGCACCACGAGGAGGAACGGACATCGCGACCGAATTCTGCTCAACAGTCATGTACGTAAACTGTCCATCTCTCTTTCTCTACATCAGCCAAAACTGAAACTCGCTCCAGTCAATATCTGGTTTTGTTACCCACTGAACAAAAAATTGGGAATTGCACTTGCTGCTGAAAGGAGAGAATTTTTGGCAATCGGACCTAGAACGCACCTCGACGTGCACGAATAATAGGAAGCTCTAGACAATGCCCAAGAAGCCCGGGACTTACTATCTCAATTGACCTGCGCTTTCCCAAGCACCGTGGACCTCTGTTGAAAAGAAGCCAGTTATTTCGCCTACAACCTTTCACAGTTTTGAAGGAAAACCTTCTAGAGGTTTACACTGGCTTACAAAATATACAGGGTGTCTCAAAAAATGTATACACTGTCTGAAAGGTGATAACTTCGCTCAGAGTGAAGGCACTAAAGAGTTTAAAAACTCATATGAAAGGTCAAGAAAATAGAAATTTTCTGACGTATAAGAGGCATAGAATGCGCCATGCACTCGTCTGAAATTTCCCATTTTACATTCGATTGATTGTGTTTTGCTTGAATACGTATTATAATTTTCTCACAAAGTAGCCGTTTCGATTGATTTGTGCTTATTTTAGAATTTGAAACTTAACTACACATTATAGCTTGCGAAAAAATGGAGGGTATTCTAAAAAATAAAGGTACTATGTGAAGGGTTGTAACTTTGCTGCTAGTAAAGCATTTGGAGATATTTGAGACCTACATGAAAACGGAGGGCGACGGGATTACTGTGGCGCGCAAATAGTCAAGATTGTGCCATGCTCCTGCTTGAAACGTTGCATTCCAGACTCGCCACAGTAATGTGCATGAGCTGGAGACTTGTTCCAATCTTGTTGCTACTTGGTCACATTAACATGTACTGTGCTTCTTTTAACGTTTTGAACTTGAAAACCTCGTGAAAGACACCTTACGTGCGAGTTTATTGGCTGCACGATTTAAATGTGAGCAGGAGGCGCATTTTACAAGACGCATTCTGTGGACGAATGAAGCAACATTTAAGTTGAATGTAGAGGAGAGTTGGCATAACTTCAGCTAGTGCACGACGGAAAATGTTAAAAGAAGCACAGCACAGGTTAATGTGACCGAGTAGCAACAAGATTGCAACAGGCATTCATCCCATGCACAATCAATCGAGTCAGAAATACAAGGTTTCAGGCAGGAGCATGATGCAATCTTGATTATTTGCACGCCACAGTAATCCAGTCGCCCATCGCTTTCATGTGAGTCTCAAATATCTCCAAATGCTTTACAGCAGCAATGTTACAACCCTTCACATAGTACCTTTATTTCTTTAGAATACCCTCCATTTTTTGCAAGCTATAATGTGCAATTAAGTTTTAAACTCTAAAATAAGCACAACTTAATCGAAACGGCCACTTTGTGAAGAAATTATAGCATGTATTCAAGCGAAACACAACGAGTGTAAAATGGAAAATTTCAGACGAGTACGTGGCGCATACCAGCCTCTCATATGTTTGAAAATTTCTATTTTCTTAAGCTTTCAAATGAGCCATTAACTTCTTTAGTGTCTTTGCTATGAACAAAGTTATCACCTTTCAAACAGTGTATACATTTTTTGAGACAATAGGTGCAGCCCATTGTGGAGTCATGCAGCACCGTAGTTAATCAAACAAAGAAAATAGAGATCGGTTTTCAGGGAAGCGCTCAGTACAATTTCACTAGAAAACCTATGATAGGGTAGCGCTTTCCACTAGGTTATGATCAGCTGATTTCCGATAAGCTGCCTAGCAGCTCACTGAAATCTTTGGGGAAACTTTTTTGAGAATCTTTAGAGAGCGTTCTAAACGTCAAGTACCATCTGCAGGATGGAGAATCAGGTCAGATTTCCTATTCCGTAGAATTTTTAAGGAATTTAACTTTTAGGTTGGCAAGTACGATGCCCTGGCGAGCCTGCATATGCAAGCTTGCGGAAGACCTAGATCCTTTCGAAATGTTGAGCTTGAAAATTATTAGTGGTCTGTGGCTTGTTGTAAGAGTACAAAAATTGCTGCAACAGTTGGGTCTCCGTCAGCCCCAAAAAATTCCAAGAATTCTCCGCTCTGCTTCAACATCTTGCTGCTTTTACGGTTGCGTGACATCCGATAGCCGAAGACCAAATAAGTACGCAAGTCTCTAATCCCTATGGCCTCAAACTGGACTTACCCCGACAGACAGAAACTTTTTTTGTGACTTCCAGAAACGTTATCCATTCCTTTGACACAATTACGGTATTCTGCACAAAGGTCTTGCCCTATGCAGGACGACAGCCGCCTTTGAATTACGACGTTCTCCAGTGGGCACTATGCGATGTATAAATAATTGCGCTGTGTGCTATATATCAACGCCGACGAAGCCGTCTTCTACACATCGATCTTACAGGGTTGGATTGTTGATGGTAATCTGTTCCGCAGGACAAACAATTCTCATCGGTCACCGCAAACATGACGCTGCAAGAAGTGGACAAATTGAGTGCGGAACTCTGGCTTAGGCACGGTGCCCACTCATCCACCCACTCCGAGACCGACATTAAGCAGTACGTCTTGTCGTGAAGGGCCGGTAGCAAACGTTGGACTTTGCAGCATGAGATCACGGAAAGGTAAGGAGCAAGGGATTGCTAGCATTCGCAGGGTCATTCCTTCTAACTGAACCAAGATTGTTTTAACGCATTTGCTGAAGCCTGGAGCGGCCGGTAGAAAGGCTATCTGTCCGATCGAAACTCTTGCGCCAGATGGGACTCAAACCCGGACCTTCCGGGCAGCGATGCTACTCCTTCCACCACCGGCGCTGTTTGAACGCACGTAAGCGATATCCTGGAGCTCTGCCAGCACACACTTCTGATATCACTGATACTGATATCAGCGACCAGCTCCTCCCGATATCATGGGTAGGTGCTGACGGACGTCGAGGATATCACTGTTGTTACGTGCGGTCAAACAGCGCTGGTTGTGTAAGGCGTGCATCGCTGCCCGGGAAGCAGAAGGTGCGTGTTCGAGTCCCGCCTGGCGCAAGAGTTTTCATCGCATGAGAAAATCCTGAACCATTGTCTCGAATGTGAACCAAGATAACTGAACCAAGATTCCTCACAGAATGCTACAAAGCGAATGACTCCAAACTGACAGGTTTACCGGCACACGGTCAAATGCTGTCTTCTAACGCGGCTGCGGTAGGTGGTTCAATCATGGCATGGCTGAATCCTGACTATTATTTATAGCTATTGAAACTGAACAGAAATATTATTAGGTCGTGACCAGCGCTCTGACGTCTTTGACCTCTAAATTCCAACGTTTGTATCTAGGCCTAAATATAACTTCACCAGTCGAAATAAGAACACTGCAGTCTACAGTGCAGGCAGAAGCAAAAGTGCTGTTGAATAAAGAAGGAAATGCGCTTTCAGAAAACGCATAAAGCTGCAGCAAATTTGCGAGGCATACTCGAAATCACAATCACATTTCAAATCGCGGTAGCAAAAATTGATAGAACTTTGATAACAACCTAATACATCGTTCATCGTCAATCGCGAGCAAGTGAGACCCATTGGGCAAAGAAGATGTTGGCTTCATTGCGCCAACTCCTACCTCGCTCCTCTACCGGATGACTGACGAAAATAGGATAAAACAATGCAAAAGGCGCTGCATAAGGCAGAGCCCATCATCTCTGAGATGCACCCGGAGATTTCTAAACCAGAAGCGGGGCAAGAGCAACGTTCGTCGAGTAAACTGGCTATGTCGCACTCTTAGCTCACATTCGAAATAGCGCCTGGAGATCACAGCGAGAATGATGTAGTGTCTAAGTTGAAAGCAAACTATTCTGGCAGAGTAAAAGCCATACCATAGCCAGAGTCAATGTGAACGACAAATCTAATATTCTATGGGATCCGAATGGGTTATATTTGCTTGCAGCATGTCTTTATGGGACATAATTGTTGCTTGCGGAGGAGATTTTACAGAACAACACAGCCCTTTCAGAGCCTGCACCTCTTTGCCTGCAACTAACGTCATGTTTGCGATTTGAAGAAGCGATATGCGAGATGAGATGAACGTAGGGCATCCCAAGTTGGTGTGAACAAACTACCTCGAGCTGAATTTGTCATTCCCTCTCGAAAGGAAAATACATTCAGTTACTAGGCTCCCCCGTCGGAAATTACTCGCCACCAGTGGGATCTTCTTCTTCCTGATTACTCCCGAGTCAAGCCTATGGGGATATGCAATTTCGGGCTGGATCATTGTCGAAGGATTAGGCTTCGCCACCATCCCGGCACTCGAATGTATAGTGAGGAAATGTTGTTCTTGGCCTCCAACCAAGCGGAGCTATTCGTCCTTTCGGAGATCCAAACCCAAAAGGTCAGAAAAAACTTGTGAGTTTTACAGCAGACTTTAAATCCGTATAAAAGGATGAAGTTTAAGAGAGACGACTGCCCACTGCCTGACTCAACAGCGTGTGCAATGCAATGCGTATAAATAAAACAATTGCCATAGCTAGTCGCCAGCCGAACAGGATCCAATGCCAGCCTTCTAACTTTTGTCTGGGCCCTACACAGAGGGCCAGCTTCGGCAAATTGCTACTACTAGTACTGCAGTGCTAAAAAGGATAATACACGAAAAGAAGGAAACTTGATGTGTCCTAAAAGATAAACAGCCAGTGACATCTGCTTTCGCTCAAGATTCAAAGAGTAACACAAAAGGGGTTCCTCTTCGTCATTCAAAGCAACAGAACTCGCCCGCAGGTCCCCGCTTCTTCGCGGCGGTGTCCGCTCCACTTATACGAGAGGTAGCCCCTATTGGTTTCTAAGTGACTTTTCTGCTTCCTAGTCAATGGCTGCATCATTGAAGGTGCGGGATTTGCGTTTAAAAAATCCGGAAATTGGTGAACCGCAAATCGCGATCACGTTAAGATGGTGTAAATGGGTAACCGCGAATAGTAACACTTCTAAGGATTCAACATCAAGGAAAGTACCATAAGTTTCAGTTGGAGCCATCCGAATAGGGTTCCGATGAATGCCTACTTCCAAATTCATGTTCACTAAGACCGCAATGTGACCAACCAACCACTCACTTGATTATCCACTGAAGCAAGACCACTAAAATCAACAAAAAAATTGAAATCAAAAAAGACAAAAATTGTTTTCGTCAGTCAAAAACTCACGTAGGCATTGAAGAAGAAGATTAGCACCACGAGTACTACCTATATTTTACCATTTTTTATCAGATTTTTCTAAATCGCCACTTCACTTGTCGCCATAGTGCACTGTTTGATCTCCCTCCTACCTACCTAAAATTACTCACAATTGTAAAGTTTTGAAATTGTTTTTTAAAATAAAGTTAAAATATCAGCTATTTGGGGATCATCTGCTGTTCGCCTTTCATATTAACCGAACCGAATCGGTTTACAGTCTTGGAATGGAGGAGCTGCGGACATGAACCACTGCGTTATACATTAAGGATGCGAAAACTTTTAAAGAGTACGAATCATGAAGCTGCTTCCTCAACCGGAGGATAGTTCGTCTCCCTTATCCTAGGTCTACATAGCTGGAGCAGTCCAATCTGGCTCAAAGTTCTATAAGAAATTTTAGATTACTAACATCGCCCTTCAGGCAGAATTTTCATTAACGTCGATTAGATGAATTGAGAGAAGAGTGAATCTCTCCTTGTAACTCGTCACGTCGTTATAAGTAAAGGGATTTCGCTTTACTTGTAATGACTGTTTTTACTTTTAGAGAAGAACCGTAAAGGAAATAACGCTCTTCCAGCGAAAACCTCTCCAGTACTTTTCAAAATTTTTGCTTATGAACTTCCCTCAGTGATTTCCTCAAACATGGTTTTGCGCGCAAGTTCGCTGACGATTTTGAATCGTATTACCCCATTGTCTCTGCAAATAACTTCAAAATTCTACAAACCGCCCTTAACAGCGTCGTATAGTGGCCTGCGTCTCTCAGGCGAAAGAAATCATAACGGCTTGGGAGAGATAAAGAGTTTCTAAAAACCCAAAAATTAACCGGAAAGAGGAATGTCTTGCGATCACCAGCGAACTTTCCCCGTTTTTGGGACTCTGTGGGCTGACCTAGGTCTGGGCCGCGGTCTGACCTGGGTCAGTGCGAGGGCAGTCACTGCCCTATATAAACCAATACCTCCACAACACAGGCACGATCTAAAGTACCGACTGCCTAGCTTGTGGTCTCTTCTCCACTTCCGTGGATCCACCTAAGGTTGGTTCTTCGCAGTTGATCTCTTTGGTTTGCTGAGTAGTACTACATCAACTTTCCTGTAAGGCTTTGTTGAGGGATTTGGTCGTTCAACTTTGCGAATGTTCTGTCTCATTTAGGCCCTTGAAGAAGGCGATTTTGCCGAAACGTCGGCCAATAAACGCATTTACCAATCTCGTGTGGCTTATCAACATCAACAAACAACAAACACCGATGCCGAGATTCAACGATAGTCGGACCTGGAGATAAAGAGCAGTTTTAAAGAGCACAGCGCTCAGAGCCGTCCCACTGCTCTTAAAGATAAAAGAGATTGGTGAAGAAATTCTCACAAATTCTCACATACACGGTAAATCACATCTACTGTATTTCATTTCTGTTTCGCAGTTCCGACTCCTTGTTATGCTGCGCGTCATTGCGTATAAACCATTAAATAAATAAATAGAGGGCGCCTTTGAGATCCAAAACACGTTAGGCGCATATTCAAACCAGAAAGATTTACGAGAAGTTACGAGTTACTGCCTCAAATGTCGTTTATTTATTTATTTATTTATTTATTTATTTATTTATTTATTTACACGAGTACAAGTACAATTATGCGCAATCTGCATAAAAAATCACCGAACGAGAAAAGCAAATACAATCTACACATATTATCTAGGTGAGAAAGTAAATGATGGACGGCGTCTAATACATCAGTAAGTTTTGGCTTCAGATGTAATTTCAGAAATTTTTTAAAAGCTTCATAATTCCCAGGAAGATTCTGTCTTTTGCGAAGCTTCTCATATGAAGGAAGGGTCCTATGCAAGAAAAAGGAGCGCCTTCAATTTCGCTTGGCTCTTCCAGCGTCGTACTATATTGTACCTCTACGAGTATTAGATGCCCTCAAGGTCACTAGGTCAGTGAGCCTTAACTGCTTTTATGGTTAGAAATTTTGTGAAAGAGAATAGGTCACTTCTCCTTCTTCTAAACTCAAGAGTGTCCAGCCCAAATTCACTATTCCTGACTTTACTTGACGGAATTTGGTCATATGCAAACCCCAGGCTACGTACTGAGCTTTCTGGTGAAGCTGTTCTGAACTCGTTCTCCCACATCGCTAACCTTTCGTGTGTAAGGATTAAAAACTGGCGCACCATACTCCAGTATTGGCCTGACAAAGACCGTATACACTTGAAGAAGAGTGTAACTGTCATTTGAAGACAAGGCTGCAAACAGATTAAACTTGACTTTCATAGTTTTGTTGGCTATCTCTGCACAGTGCTTATCGAAATTCAGATTACTCGTAACTGGAAACCCTAGATCTTTCATTTCTTCAACTTCATTAAGTGATATACTATTAATAGAGCAGCGAGATATATCCTTTAAAATCCCAAAAAAACGTGAACTAAAAAAACCGTAAATTGTAATTGTGCACACCATTCTATTGGCGGACCTTTTATGGACGCTAAATTACTGGGGTTTTTTTATTTATTGTTTGCACAATGTCGTGCGCACAAAAATATTACATCTAACAGGGACACAGCACATTGGAATACACATGGTGAAAAATAACAAATAAAAAAACTAGCCTAACTAACTGTTATCAGTTCACAGGTTTTAGTGACCAACTACCGGAGACGTTTTTGAGAGTACAGCCACCTTCTGCCTGCAGCTAAGCCTCATCGAGTGAAACACGCGTGTCAGCAGATATAGTTGCTAGAGCTGAAGCCTACTTTAGCTTGACGCAGATAAAACGTGTACAAAAAAGAATGTGGCGCGGGAATTGATATCCCTATGCTTGGCCAACGAATAGATTAGGAGTCCTTCTTCCCCTCCCCCTCCCCATAACAAACACTCACCTGAAAGAGGTTCCATATTCAGCTGATTCAACGTAAAAAAAATTATGGAACAGTTTACGGAATACGGTGTATCAAGCAGCAACGTATACAATAATCCCTGGTCGCTTAGATGGGCAAGTATCGATTAGGCGATGTTTGGGACCGACACATGAAGGATAAAAGGATAAAGGACGGCGTTATTCAATCCCCTTTGGGATGCGCCACGCATTCTACTTCTACGGAATGTCTGTAGGCGAGCTGAGTGCGAATTAGGCCATAAAATGACTTGCGGTGGCCAGCCGATGAACAAGTCAGCGCTTTATCTTTCCCAGACAAGTCTGGTACCAATTCACCGACAAAAGAAGGATGGAAGGCTTAGTTGGCCTGGGCAGTTGTTCTCAGGGTGCGTGAAGCGCAGTCAGGGAGGGTGCCAGCTGACCTGCGTACTCTTATTCAGGGTTTTTGGTTCGGATTTCCCTCCAGGCCAACTAACTGATCCATCCCTCCAGTTCGGATGAAATGGTATCACGCCTATCTGGGAAGAATAGAACACTGACTTGTTCATCGGCAATCCACCGCCATTCATTGTGTAGGCTAAATACGCATTCAAGCCGCCCCCACGACATCACGTAGAAGTATTTAGAACGCGGCGCGTCCCAAAAGAGATCGATTAACGCTGTCCTTTATCCTTTACTCTTATCTTCTAACCATTCTTTAGTTGTAATTAGCTGGAGTACTATATTTCATGTATGGTCTCAAAGCGTTTTTGAGATTCTCTTGTACATGATTGGACTTCTTCTATTTAAGATTTCTCAGAAATTCAAGAAGGCGACACATTTTAGTGATGTGCGTAGAGATTAGGCAGGCTGAGGTGGAACCTTAAGCTTCAATCTGTAAGTTCTATAAGAAGGAACATGACGATGACCAAATGTCATTGAAAAATCCTCTCTGATAGCGCCTTTGAACTCTGCAGTTGTTTCATAAGGCGAACTCCTGAGCATTTATTTACACAAGCCTCTTATTTTTTGCACATGATCTGTCCTTTATGATGCATCGCTGATCTCAACAAAAGGCTCGGTATTTTCCATTAAAGAGGAGGAAGAGCGGTTACACGAAGGCGCCGACCAACGCGTTGGTGGGCGCACTGGTGTTCTCTTGACATCCAGCGGGATCCACTCTTTGACGGTCTTCGTCCAGTGGGTGTCTGCGAAACGCATGACGTGGCCGGCCCACCTAATTTTCGACGACTTGGCCCCATTTCTAAGAGCAGTTCTGCAATATCTCAGAATAATTCGCTGAAGTCTTCCAGTTTGACCACTGCATCGCTAAGCACTCTCTGTTAAAACTGCAGATGTTATCAAAGCTATCGAGGCTTGATTGTTGCCCTTTCAAGGCTAGTCTTCCAACTGTTAATAGTCAGATTATAATAAAGAATGCAACATCTTGTTTAGGTGAGCACCCTTTCTGATGCTAGTATTCGAGTATTACAGATCTAGCGAGCGCCATAGAATATGGTACATGAAGATCGTACCCTTCCACGTGGTAAGACAAATACCGAAACAAAAATCTCAAGCGTAATAACAGCAGAAATATAATTCTTACTCAGAAAAACCTGGACGCAAGTGGGCTTCCACAGCACTCAAGATCAGATCGTACTCAGGAACCCTTTGTTGACAGAGACAGAGTTTAATTTTTTTACAAAATCCTACACGCAGGGAATTGGATGAAACACCGCTTAGAGCGACGCGCATCCACTCGCTCCACTCCACTCGCTCCTACATTTCGGCGAATAGTAGACTCGAATGAGACGCCAATCCCTTTCTTCTTTCTTTTTTTCATCATTTTTCTATCAGCTGCAATGGTACATTTCTGAAAAGTGCTGCGAAGCTTTTTCAAGGGGTCTAATCCAGCTGAAGTATCCCTCGCTTCCAGAGCCTTGGATAGATAGCCACAAGCTAAAAACTCCAGATTGGAGTGTTACAATAACACTGCTAGTACTGCGCTGCCCAACAAATGGAGCTTTAAACAATCACCTCATCTTACATAAGCGACCTTCTGGCCAGTCACCTGCGCTGTTCTCATATGGATGCCGCCCTCATCCATACCTCTCCACTCACGCAGTAATCAGTTCTCCCGTGCTGTTGAGCGCATAGGGGGACGAACTCTTTCCACCGTTGTCTATCGTGGGCTATTTCTTCGCACTCCTACTCAGAAATATTTGTAATGTTCAAGTCATTCCTTGGACGGCCTCTCTCGCTTTCCTGGCGGGATCCACTGCATGGCTGATCTTGGTGGGCGGTGCACCTGCATACGTAGAATGCGGCCGACCAGACGAAGTCGGCGTTGCGTACTTCGCAATTGCGGCTCGAACGGCAGCGGCCTAACACTTCTTCGTTCGTCAAACGGTCCGTGTAACGTACCTGCTCCACCATGCCGGTCCCAAGCCCGGAGAGAAACGAAAGAGGGTTGGGCAACGGGCCAACAACCCGTCCAAAATCATCATGCTACAGAAACGATGAACTATTTGGATACTCAGGTTATTAAAGGGCTCGATCATAAATTCACAAGGATAGTAATAATGCTGTAAAGGTGTGCTTTATAAAGATCGCTTGCTTATAGCATTCCAAGTCTTGTCGCTGGTCAGAATTGCCACTTTGATAAACAGCTAGCGTTCTCTCGGAATGCTGTTCTTTCTGAATGATATGCGAACGAAATCCAAGTAGAAGATGCTAGAGAGCTCGACTGCACTATAGGAGGTATTAGTCGGGGGTAGCGTACGCGCGGGCGAACTACTCAAACTGCAAAATACCCATCGTAGCTAATAGGCTGGCTATGAACCCGATTTCACTGAAGAACAAAGAAGAGCTCGAGTAATGCTTAAGAAGCTAGTCACAAGCAACGGGCTCAATCAGTAGGTACGTTGGCCCAGCAGGAAGGCAGCGTCATTCAAAACAGAAATAATCTAATTGGATTTTGCAGTTGCATGCGCCAATGCTCTGTCGTAGGTCTCGCAATTGAGGCTTGCCAATATTTTTATGGAGAACACTGCACTCTACATGTAAGGTAAACCAATCCTTACGGCAAGTGTCACGGTGCGGCACGGTTCAATTCGTGAGTCTTAGTGGGAGCAGCTTGTTCATACCTCCGCATTCGGCACGACCACCAAACACAGCACTAGAAACCCACATGGATGATTGTGATGACGCCATGCCTCCAACACGAATAGAAACATCGCCGTCAGGATCAGGAAAAAATCGGAGAATCCCAAAGCCGCCAGATAGATGGATGTCGAGTGTCGCTAAAACGGAGAAAACGCCACAATAAACGGCAGTCGAAGCACGGCGATTAATTTTCGCTTACAATGTGGTCCTCATGGGTATAGACGCGAACAACGAGGATATTTCCAATGAGACCGATAAGGCCAACGACGGCCAGAAGCACTCCAGAGACGGTGAGGTTATACGTCTGAAAAGAGAAGTATTAGTGCTTCATTTGTAACATTACGGGATTGCAGAGATTCTGGAAATCTCTCATTGCTAGAAGGCAGAGCAGCTAAATTTGAGGAAGGCAGGCTGTTTGGGTCTAACAGGACAGAAGGATCTCAACGAGTAAGAAGTGCTCGTTTAAGGCGAAAATCTGATTTGCGTACAGCTGCAGTTAAGATAGTACTTTTGGAGAAATTAGAAAAGAAGAGATGAAGGATGCTGCACTGCGCACGCAAAACTCGCTGAAGCTTCAAGGGCGCTCGACCTCCCCCCTTACACGGTAGACAAGTGCTCTACTACTACTCCAAAGAGGACACCATTTCAAGCGTCTTCTAGTTCTTCGGAACTTTCAATGGTAATTTTGACGATAATCGCGTCTACGCAAATGTAAGCCATAGTGTGAGCATTCTATGCATTCGTTGCTCTAAAGCATTCTAGATAAGCCGTTTAATTGCGATCAATACTAGTATTTCGTAATTTACAACCGCCATACTCTCCAGCTCTATCTTCGTGACGGGTTAGACAGCTAGTGCATATCGAACTGACAACCACTCAGTTATCCTATTTATTCACTGATTTATGGGCGCATATTAATGTACGCGCGAACATTTAGTAAGACAATAATAACAACAAATAAACAAACAAACGGACAATGCCGCAATGTATAATAAATCGAGGGCACTTCAATTAATAATCAAAGCAAGAGGAATAAGAAAACGCCTAAAAACTAATTTCCATTAATTTCCATTTCAATTTGTTTCCATTACCATGTCAGATCTGTTAGTATAATCATCGAGGCCACATCTCGATTGTTATACAGGATCTGTATTACAATCGAGGAAGTTCTCGGCGCACGTATAGGCACGTTTCGCTAGAGGTCGGTCAAAGGCCCTTCACGCCTTATGAATGGCGAAAGATGTGGAGGCCAGCTTCCCTATAGAATGGCGAATACAAAGTGCTCTGAGACAGACCTTCTTCGAGGCGGCCTACTGGAGCTCCAAAGTCTTGCCACTAGGCAGCCCTCATGTCTCCAAACCTCAACCTCTAGCTAAAGAGTGAGGACAGCAGTCCATTCCGGACTAAAGGCAATTTTAGAAATACAACGTTGTAGTCGATTCGGACGATTCATTACTACAAATATCAAACGATTGATAGAAACATTACATGGCGCCCAGGCGTTGCAGGTGGCACGCAGATAGTCCTCGTTTTGTGACGGGAAAAATTTCACAATGTAACATATTGTGAATCCACAAAACGATCGGATCCACGCAACAGAGCGTCGTCCGGTAGTGGCGTTTGCAGACCTCATCGCCCATGAGGACTATCCACGTGTCACCTGGGACGCCTTCGTGACTTGTCTGACGAGCTGCACAAGCGCAAGAGGAGGGCACTTTGAATGAAGATGGCAATGTTTGATTGTTCAGACCTCAATAGAGACTGCGATGTGTCTTTATCCGTTTTCAATTCTTTGTTTTACTATGGCACTTCGATTATTTGAGGCCCATGATTAATGCGCTCCCTGTAGAGATCGGCACTCTAACGGTAATACAGTAAGGCCTTTTATACTTCGGCGACGCTGTTGTCGGCGAAGTATAAAATAGGCCTGACTTGTGCCAGACAAATGTGCCAGACAATTCTATGTACGCCATCTTTAGGACAATGTAGTAGGCGGGTTGCACGTCAGAATAACCTCTCAAGAAGTTCACTTTCATTTTAGTGCGACACGCTTCAATGAACACTTTTTAACAGAGTGCGTAACCGCAGCTAGAACCTGCTGACCCAAATATAACTTCATCCAGAAAGTTCTTCGACTAAAAGCACGGGGAGATTCGAACAATTATCTTTGCCAGCTAAAATGATGAGCGAAGAGGACCTTTAAGATTTGTGTTTCATGCCTTGTACACATAAACTGTCAGCAGCATGTGTCACATACTGTCTCCAGTTCTCAGTGGTGCCTTCGCGATGGACGACAAGAAAATGCCTTGCCGAACGACTATCCATCTACAGCGACGTTCAGTTGATCAGCAAAAGTGGTAGTAGGGGTTCCAGGAATCTGGTTTCATAGAGTTACGTCGTAGCGGCGCCTAACCAGTGTGCTCCAACCCCATAAAGTATATTGGGCGCCTGTGCAGATGATGTCATTTCTAATACCATATTCACCCGAAAAATCCTTTTCTTCCTATCTCCGGGCAGTGATTAATAAATAATAAATAAGTAATAAGAAAATATTTTGAACCCTTTCAAAATCATATATCTCTTCTATCTTCTTTGCGCTGAAGACTGTGATACAGGATTCTACAACAGGTCGAATATAAGTTTTGAAAGAGCCAAGACGAATTTCTCTGTTTTTTTTCCTGCAAAATCTTTTAAAATATGAAAAGTGCGCTAGTTGTCTGTTCACACCGACCTCTAATGTGCAGTGAAAAACCTAGCTCACTGTTATAAAAAAATCTACATATTTATCGAAATGAACAGGAAAAACAAGGGTCCGGACGTTAGACATCCCTTAGATACCTCCCCTTCCCCCGAGCTGTGAGCCGGCGCTGCGACCGGCCGTCAGCTGTTATATTGAATGCGTTCGATAGGAACCCCTTCCGCTTTTTCATATCCTCCATCTCCGTTTCACCATCTACACCACCCGTCTTGTTACTTCATGAAGGATACCTTGCACTTGTGGCTACAAGAACCCTTCCTGATAAGCGAGATGGTGTGGAACCTTTAGGTGAATTCTCTGCTTTCGCTGCTATCCATATGGTTATCACCGTGTGCACCTTTAACTTCTCACTTAAAAGTGGGAGTAGGTTAATATAGACCCTTAGGTATAGATTAGTACAGACCTTTAGAACTTACAAGGGAAGCCCGTAAACTTCCCCTAAAGATTCTCAACGTGACCTATATGGTCTTGTAGGGCATCGGACGAGGATCACAGAAGTGTACTTCGTTTTTGCTACAGGCAACTGGGTGGTCTGAAAAGGGCAAAAATGGTATCACTTCAGAGCGGGTTGATAAGGCGTATGTGACACCTGGAATAGCTATGTCGTGCTTAGAGCTTAACCTATAAAACATTTGGAGCTCAAATTAAACTTTGATTATAGTAATATATGATGATAATTTACGACGTTTCCTGGACGAAGCTGCAGGGTACATTCAAGTGATTCATTCACATCGATGGTGGCATCGAGTGGATGATCGAGTGGATAGCGGTGCGGACTTGCCGGATTGGGGGGGGGGGGGGGGGGGGAATCTAGGGATTTCGAAGAGGGTTGCGGGATTCTCTCTGTGATCTGCTCCCATTTTTGCAATTGAAGAGTACACTTTGGCTGCGGTAGGGTTCCGTATTATTGGATAGTGGTGAGTAAGGATGACGAAGTCATGACTACCGATTTCGCCCAGACTTTGCCTATGGGAATTATTTAAGCTGCTGACCACGAATCTGTCACCCTTTTTCTAAATTATTACTTTGCTTGCACTAATTTCCATCAAAGGTTGAAGTGAAGGGTGGAGAATAAGTCTCACCACATTGGAGAAGGAGGCGATCCCGCTCACGTGGACAGCTTTACTCACCCACATCTACCGTAACCCGCCGTAATATATGGAAATTTTAAAAACAGGTATTATATCCGTGATCAGCACCCCAAATAACCCCCGTGGGCGATGTTTGCGCAAAGTTTTTCCTTCGTCCTCTCCTCGACCTCTGGAGTCGTGAAAGGCAGCAGTGCCGGTTATTCCTTACTTACACATACCCATAGTAAACTTCTGCCATCCATCGCTTCAACGAAAACCGTTGCCAGATTGGTGAACAGCACCCCACATAACCCCATAGATGAATTTGAGACGAAAAATCTTTTTCGATCCACAGAGTTGAGGGAGTGAGTATAAGTGCCACTATCTGCAATGCTCCGACCCGTCTCCTGTAAGTGGAAGAGCGGTCAGGAAGAAATACACAGCTAGATAATTACCACGCGGTGAGTAAAATATGCTGTACTTGGTAACAGTTAGCTGAAATAGTGAAAGTTGTGAGAAGAATAAAAAGCAGTCAATGAGGAAATCCAAAGAGCAATGAGCATGCCTTGATGATGGGTCAAATCAATGCTTGTCGAACGTGTTCACGAATGAGTTGACACTGAGAAACACTTCCAAAAGTAATTGAGAACACTCCAAAGAGGTCATATGGGGATGGCATCTAAGGCCTTGTTTGGTGTGCACGCGACGCACGCGCACTAAACAAGACCTAATAGAACCAAGGAGGTGCCCTACCAAAGCCAAAGTGCAATCTTTATTAAAAACGCTAACAGTCCACCTAGTGACGCAGAAACCCCACCCCCGGAATCGAACCCTCCACCTCCCCTTGTAAGTCTGCCTCGCTATCCTCTCGCCCATCCAGTCGCTGTTCACACCGTGGCGAATTACTTGAATGTACACTGCAGCTTCGTCTAGGAAGCGTAGAAAATTACCATATTACTATAATCTAACTTTAATTTGAGCTCCAATCTTTTGTAAGTTAAGTTCAGAGCACGACAGGACCATTCCAGGTGTCACTTATGCCTTATCAGCCCGCCCTGAAGCGGTACCGTATTTTGCCGTTTTCGGACCACCCAATGGCCCGTAGCAAAAACGAGGCACAATTCTGTGATTCTCGTCCGATGCCCTACAATACCATGCAGGTCACGTTGAGTATCTTTGGGGAAGCTCATGGGCCTCCCTTTTTAGATTAGACTACAGCGATTTACCATCAAGTTGTGTTGACGAGAGAAACAGCGACACCACCCATGTTGCACGTGCGGGTATACATGTATTGGTGAATTGTCTTTAGCTGCATAAAGGTTGCCTCCTGAGTAGATCAGCCCTCCTGTCATTATTTCGTCCAGTTCACCACATAATCCTTTCCGCACTGCAGTGAAACGGAAACAGCTGGATCCGTAATTACATTTATCTTGACGCCATCCGCATGCATTTCTATAGCGGTTTTGAATTTTTGGGCTGCCTCTGCTTGGTTATTCATGGGAATGGTAAAACAATCCGTGAAGGTGTTACAAGTATGTTTGTTGTTAAGTGTGCTTGTCCCATCGCCGAAGCATTCAAGCAAGTTAGTTTTCGTGGAGCGGTCAGGAACAAAATTAAGCAGTAGCAGTAGCAGGGAAATCGCGATATTCCAAATGAAGCTTCCTCTCCAAGGGTTATCCATACATTGGAGAAGGCCAGAACAGGTTCGAATGCGCAACGTAGAAGATGTATCTGCTGTTATAGGAAAGTCCGCAAAGAAAAAGGGCGCACATTCGCCACGAATCATGCAAAGAAGGCGACCACACGATGTAGCAAGTATTTGAAATATTTCTGACTACATTGTTGTCGAAATTTTCACAAGAAATGTAACAGTTATTCTGCGCATGACCATTTTTGTAAGATATGAGTAGATGCATGAGAACAGTATCGGTTTTTGTGAGGCTTGAATAGTATGTAGTGTTGTCTCTTTGTTTTTATCAATGCTTAGAAGTAAATCATTCCCGGATCACCGTGCATAGTATTGGTGGGATCCAACATATCCAATGAATATTCCCAAATTATTAAAAACGAGAAATGGGCCGCAGCGAACAGCTCCATAACTGCGGAGCGAAATCGGCCCGCGCGGTCGTCAAGTGCTTAAGGAAGAAGAAGGTGACGAAGTCGGAAGTTATAAGAGGTATGCAGATTTTCGCTATTTCATTAAAAAGTCATAAAGGCGCTTGACTCAAACTACGGGAAGTCAACCATAGGTTTCATTGTCAGCGAGAAGCCTAATGGTCTTCTTTTGTCATCATCTTGACATATGTACTCTTACAAATATATATGCCAACAAATTCGCCATGTCTCTTGAGCTGTTGCTGCAGCAACTGACTGATGTTTGAGCTAACCTTGCTAGCCATGGGAAACTCTGGCTTCATAAAACGACCAATCTTGATGAACTAACATGTTCGGCAAATATTGAGGAAGACGTATAGACTTAAAAGACATATCCATCCCCATGAGACATCCTGTTCTATAGCCACATCAAGCTTTGCTAGAAGAAGCTCATACTTTCGTGGTATAGACAAGTGCTCGATTCAAGCAAGTCTATCCAACGAATCTGAGTCAGCCATGCATTAACTTCATCACAGTTCCATAGCGAGCACAATCTCCGACAGATTAGTGTGGTCATGATTTACAAAAATGGAACGGTAAAAGATTTGCTGCAGCGAACCCTTGAACCCACCGGGCTTGATAATTGGAAGTTCCAAACTAGAGCAAACAAGCTCTCGGGAGAACCCGCACTTCCTGCTGACCTGGCTGGAATGCTCAACGCCATTACACCAGCGGCGCTGTTCAATCGAACGCAACATTCACACCTCGTAGGAGCATCAGCACCAGGGATGGACGGATTTTTTTTAGAATAGCGGAGCACGGAATACGGAACGGAAGAGCTCAAAAATGGGTTAAACCGGAATACGAAACGCGGAACGGAAATAACTCAGAACTACTTTATTCAATTTTTCATAAATATATATTCATAATGGTAGCAGTAACTAAGTTGCCCTAACAAATTAACACTAACAAATTAAGAAACGGGAAGGCAGCATGCCACTCTTTTTCAGCAATATATAGCACTAAGAATCTTTATATTCGTATCATTACTAAGAAAAATTTTCTAACACTAGTAGTGTAATAAACCGAAGTTCATTCGAAATCTTTATGTAAATAGGAATAAAGTATTTTGACTGCAATGAATCCAGCTGAAGAGTAAGATGTCAGAGATTTCGCCACTCATAACACTTAACTGGTCTTATTGAATGTCCCCGATCTACCTTAATTGGGAGGGGCAGCGCTTAAGTTACAGATGCGTTCAGCAGTCCACGACACTGCAATCAGTCTCTGAGTTCGCGTGAGAAGCGTGGTATCACTTGGAAGTAGCTGAGCTCTGGGACAACCTCAAAGGAGGGGTGAAGAGGCAAGACACATCGCACACTCTTCTCCGATTAGAATAGAACCAATGTCCCCTAAGGAAAGCACCTAAGAGTGCTTATATTAGGGGGGGGGTCAAAAGTAATGAGCCACCCCATGCCGTGTCCATATATCTCGTGGCTGGAGTCTGGTTTCGTGCTTATCGTATTTGCATGCTTGTAGGCTAATTACTGAAGATTAGCTGAGAAGTGACCACTTTCGCCCTTTCCATAAGCATGCCAAAACCCCGGTCTGTCTCATGCCGAAACCCCACTCTGACGAGTCCACCTGTGTCGCGCAAATCTCTCCCAATTCCCAACCCCGAGCAGCCTGGAGTCAATCTTAACGCAGGATGAGAAGTACTTCTTCTACCTTACCCCAGCCATGCAGCCAGTCTGGATGAGGCTTGTTGACCCGTTACCGGCCTTCGGTCGGCGAGATGTTCACGGCGAGAAGCACCTTCAGAGCTTTTGGGTCTGCGCCCATGGATCGGTTTACCGGAAGCTGTTTCCGAAGAGCATTACGATGGCCATGGTGAACGAAATAGAAGAGATGGGCCGGCGACTCGCTCTTATTCATTCGCAGCGCTTCAAGAAGGTTCTCCTCTTCGACAACGCCGCACCCCATCGGGAACAAGTGACCACGGATAAGCTCGGCCAGCTGGGCTACGTCCACATGCCTCACCCACCGTATTCGCTGGACATCTCTCCATGCGACTACCACTACTACTTGAGCCTACAGGACTTCCTAGTCGGAAGGGACACAAGAACCCAAACAGTCCTTGACAACCATGTCGAGCAGTTGATCAACACCAGGCCCAAGCAGTTCTGGAAGGATGGGATCAGGAAGTTGGCTGAGCGATGGCAGCAAGGTCCTTACCCTTAATGGCAAATACATTACTCCGCATCGTTGAGTTGTAATTGAGTTATAGAGAGATAAAGATTTTTTTCATTTTGTCTCATTACTTTTGCCCCCCCCCTAATAGAACTCTAATGTAGATGTCGTGTTCCAGGCGAGGCCTAAAATTATTAAGGAAAAGTATAAGCATGCTCCGGATAAGGAATTTAATTCTTGATTCAAACATTCATGAAACCTTCTGTGGTCTTATACTATTCTATAGTACATCTTTGCAGTATAAGAAAAAATCCAAATTGGTTATCACGTTTTGACATAAAAATGCAACACTGGTTTGAAAGAAATCACAAAAAGGAGACGCAGAATTAATCGCTTTTTTCAGCCTTTCGTTTGAATTCAAGAGATAAATGAAAGCAGTCCAAAGCAGTGATGAGTCACCATTTCCGTTCCGTCTCCCGCCTCAAAAGAGCGCGGAATACGGAACGGAACGGAAGCATTAAAAACGGCCGGAAACCGGAAAACGGAAACGGAAATTCCGCACATCCCTGATCAGCACTCACCCGAAGGCCTCGATAGATACGATTCGATTAACTTTCTCTAAGCCTCAAGTGGCTAGTATTCAGGCTGCAAGCTTCCATAACGATGTTTTGTTATAAGCTTAAGAAAACAGGGTTTGAAACGCAAAACCAACGTCTTCAGAAACGATGTAGCAAAACACCTGTTCTTCCAAGCACGACAAATGTGAAGAAGCTAATGAGCTAGTGAGATTTTGCCATATTAAAACGCAATATCACAGTATCTAGCTCGGATGTCATTAAATCACTCAAAGCTTAGCTAAGCACATTTTGGCATTCGCACAGGAAAGGGCTCTCTTCCAGTCTGAATCTGGAGCCTTCGTGCACTACGCCCAGGCTGAAAGTTTCATAAGAGCTTTTAACTTAACTAAGTTGCTATTCATTCCAAACAAACGAAATGGAAAGCCTTCAGATGATCCTTGATGATTCCAAAATTCCATACAGTGCTCCGTCGCTTTCAGTTATCGAAGGATATCTATCTACTGATGCTACTGTTGCTATTAACTTAAGCAGGAGCCTTCATGTTTCTACGAAGTGATGCCGTCCCTGCAGTTTAAGGAAAGTTAACAAAAAAAGGAAAAGCAAAAACTCCCCAAAGAGTTCGATTTTTCAAAACGAATACGAACAGGCCAAGCGATCACCACTGTTCACTTGTCATTTACACTACAGACTTGTACCTGCTTCCTTTTTTGGAAAAAATCGATGAAACTTCGGAAAACCGAACCGTTTCAATTATCGCTTAAATTGAGATATGCTCTGCGCTTCTGAGATGTTGTACCTCTAATGCGAAAACTGAATGGCTTGGAAATATACGCATTCTCCGGTTTTCCAGAAGAACGGTGGAAACTGCAAAAGTGGCAGTTACAAAGATAAGAGCGAGATGTCAAATCTGAGGGCTAAGAGCGCCAAATGTTTTTCTCGCCGTATCGCTTCTTTCCTCTCCAAATCACTGGGATCATGACCGGTTCCAGCAGCAACTCGTCAAACTTAGGGTGAACACTGCCTTTCGGATTTTAGCGCACTCGAAGGTAAACTTGGCTCTAATCGGATGAGCCCATCGCCCTCCACTGCAAACTAACGGCGTGAAATTGTCAACGCACCCTAGGTTTATCTCGACGCATCTGAACATCTGTCAGACAGAAAGCTTCCACCGCGAAAAGGAAAGCGACGCATCGAAACTCCAACCTCACCATGTTTCTGTTTCGTCCAACAAACCATTTCCTTAACTACCTTTACATTTATACGTGCTTCTCCTCTGTACTCGTATTTCTCGAAGAAGTACTGTGCAAAGGTTGTTTTGAAGAAATGGCCAAACGAATTTTCCGTATCCGCTTGCACTTCCTTTCGAGGAGTTAACGATTTGGATTACAAATCACGTAGAAGAAAGTTCGCTTTTCTTTATACTGATTGCAGAACCATGCATGTGCCTTCAAGGTCCAAGAAAATATTCTGAGACCGATCCTCTAGAAAAATGCACGGAAGAGCTGTCCATGCATTTGTCGCTAAAAGAAATACAAATGCTAATTGGAGTGACGTACGAATTCTGAGCAAAGCCAAAGGACTCACTGCACCGGCGTATTGATTGAGGCAGATGATATTACTGCCTTACTTACCTCTTCAGAGAAGGTTACTTACCTCAATTTAATAGGGTGTACGACGTATTCGACTAATGACCTTAACTTGCTGTGCTATAGAGAGAACGGAAGGTGCACCTGATAGTCCGGATCGGTCGATCCGAGGCAAGCGTTGCAGAAGATTAATGGGTTTTCGTCGTCGAACGACATTTGCAGAGCGTGACGGCGACGAGAACGTGGAACGGCGTGACTTCCTCGAAGGTAGAGCTGGGAGACAATTCACTTTAACATCCAATTTGTGCAATTCGCTTGTTCCGAGGATGCCAGCGAACTACCTCAAAATGTTGCTTTTTCACGTAGCGCCAAGAAACAAAGGTCCACGAAGAAGAAGAAGAAAGTTATTCACGAGTGACGAGAATAGATCGACATGGGAAAACCGTGCAGATCGTTCAAGATGCATGCAGTGGACCTCATATTGGAGGCATGGGAGGAAAACTACGACGGGTTGCCATTCTTGCTCAAATGTCTGTTTTTGCTGATTCCTTCTTTTTTTCCGTGGCACATTATTGATATGCCATGTTCGAAATCTGTTGGACACAAGGATTATGCAGATTCCAAAAATGTTGGCTCCTAGTTGTAAAATGATCCTTAAATGGGTAATACAAGGTGCCCCAAAATAACGTGATGAAGGTTTTTAAACTATAACTACGAAACAACTGACAAGTTTACAAAACAATACATAATGACAGCAACATAGACAATAGGCAACGCTATATTCGACCGGATTCCAAGTGGCCTCGCTTGGGGCGAATGCAGAAGTCAGAACGCTTGGTGAAGTTTTTGACGATCTAGAGATAATCGTTCCCACTCCCGATACAGAGATTCCTTCTGGGCCTCCAGGCTGTGGTGGCGCTTGGCACAGACCCTCGCCTTCAAAATGGATCATGCCCGTCGTATTCAGATCCGTGGAGTGCGGTGGCCATTCCGCGGACATGATGAAGTCCGGAAATTGGCCTTGCACCATGCTTGCGCGCTTTTCGCCCTGTGTGCAGGGATTGACTCTTGCTGAAACGTTAACTTCTCATTGCTGAAGTGCTGCTGGGGTAGAAAAGTGCCACAGCCTCGAAGATGTCCGTCGGTACACATTGTGATTTATTTTTTACTCATTCGTCCACAAAAACCAGAGTCTTTCAGTTGTTGTAGATTTCTACCCAAACCATGAGCGCCTTCGGATCTTGATGATGCTCAGCGATGGGAAAGGTGGCTGGAACCTCTCCTGATCAGATACTGCCGTTTTGGTGGTTCTGAGCCTAATCCATAGTGAACTGCTTCTCGCCCGCGAAAATTGTTCGCTCCCACCCGCGACCTGCGGCCAGCAGCTTGAGCTGTCGGCATCAATGGAACCGTTCGTGCTTATTCTTGTCCATAAGGAGCTGAACCTAATGGAACTTGTAGGGCTTGAGTCCGCGTTTCTTTCTGGCTATTCGATGCACTGATGTGAGACTGACACCGATACCACGGGCGATTTTTCTCAGGAGACCCTCGGATTTGGGGTCTTTCGCTTTTCGATGATTTTCAGGATCTGCGGCGTATTGACAGTGCGATTTCTTCCTTGTCCTGAACGATCACCTTCACGGCCAAGCTCCTTACATCGACGAGCTTCTGTGGAAACAGTCGGCCGAGCAGGTTGACGATATCACATGGTGCTTTCCTGACAATGAAGCTCCAAAATCGCAGTGCGATGGTTTGACATCTTAAGAAAAATCGTAACTGGGATAAAACAGAACTTAAAAGATTATAACATGGACAGAAAGAAACGTACAAAAAATGGCGCTCTTGCCGCCATTCTGCAGATCAATACATTCGCTTGGGAGAACGTCAAACCTTCATCATGTTATTTTGGAACACCCTGTAAAGACAAATCAGCTGTGAAGATCGAACATTAACCCATTCCAACATCCTTCCCAGCGCGCGCGTCATAACTCCGTTGGTTATGGGTCCGCCCGCACACGACCACATTTTCGGCTCAAGGCCTGCTGAGTAGCCTCTCCTACCGCGAAAACAGAACGGTGTTGTGCAAGCATTGCCAGGAACTTCTCCATGTGGGCAGCTAGCCGCCTAACTACAAGAAATTGCCGGTCAGCACTAGTGGAAACGTCATGACAGCAGAACGCAGAAGGCTTGATGGAGAGCAACTTCTTTTCATTAGCAACACATTACACCCTCTCTTTCTGTTTCAACTTCTGAGTAAACTTTTTATCGGTTCTCAAAAAAGGCGCAAAACCCTACTACATATTGCGACAGCTTCACTTGTAGATCTAGATTCCCTCCCTTGACGCCGGTTCTCCTTTATACCACCTTGTTCGAATCCTGTGCAATAAAAGAGGTTGCGATTTGATCGATCGGTTTTGAGAGAGATCGCTAACTCACCCTATTGGACCCGATTGTAATGTACCGTATTGGACCCGATCTATTGTTCTGGGCCTGTAAATGGGTAGAAGAAGGAGCAAACAATAATTACGAGATCAAAGGAACTCTATGCTGTCAGTGCGTAGAAAAAATCGGCAACAATCTGAACGCAATTTCAGAACCTCCAGACTGTGCTGCCACGCACAGTCAGTAGGTCTTGAAGTTACTTTCAGATTTTTGCTGATATCCTCTAGTATTCACAGCAAGTGTAAGCGCTCTGTTTATCTCAATCGCAAGAAATCTTCAAAGTGAGAATGAAAGAATGCAAAAATAATTTGGGACCAACACTACATATGGAAGGATTGAGGGATATAGATGGGCTGAGTTAAGGAATGCTTAAGCAACATCTCACTTCCAGCAACATGTCTCGTGACACACTGGCGTTTTCAACTGCCTACTTATGGAAGGAAATGGAAGCGTCTTCAAACCTCTATGGCATGGCCTCTACGCGATTCAGCTTGCACACTAAGCTTATCCTTAGTCGACTGTTACAGCACCACAGCCATCGATCAGTATCACAAGATAGGGTCAGGAAGATGAGTACTGAGTCACAACAAGAGCTGGGTAAGTGGTGTGCGAAAAACTGAGATGGTAAGCAGTCGCAAGGCATTGAAAGCAGATGCGCGATGCGAACGTGAAGGCTTTCAAATGTCATTTCCGACCAGCAGTCCGCCTCCAAAGAAAGGTGACGGCCCTGTCGAAGCGAGATACGCATTCAGGGACGTTCTCTGGAAAAGCCTAACAGAAGCAGACCCCAGGAGTTAGAAACGGATGAGTGATAGAGGAATTTTCCCCCGCAGATACACACTTCGACACGCAGATACAACATCTTTGTGATTTATCAACAAAACGGTGTTCGTACGCGAAGTGCAACGGTAATGAGAAGGTTCCCGAATAAGCGGACTGAAGGTTGAGCACGCCGTAAGCGGTCTGCTCAGCCACGGCAGGAAAGGAGTGAGTGAGGAGGAAATGGGTGAAGTACGAAGAGTTGATGACTAGGCGGGAGGGGCGGGTGCTCTTCATGTCCTCCGACGGGCAGAGCCCATTCGCCGCCGAGAAGCTCACAGTCCTCGAACTCTTCCGACTGCCCATCCTCCCTGCTCAGCTCCAATCTGCATCAGCCAAAGGCTTCTCGTCCCGGCACTAATTCGATCTGTCGGATCGGACATCGCCCATCGACACACCCTACCGGCACTGGACGAGTGCTGCGAATAAAAACACTTGGACATACAGCCTGAGGCGTGACTCGGCAACGCGGATTGGGCATAAACCCCCAGACGCTACCCGCGCCATAATTGGCACAGTACCAGAAGAACAGCTAGATATTTATGTCGACGCATAGATGTTGATGCACCCGTCCCTTATCTCTTCAAAGAGAGCAAACCCCCTAAGAGCCTCTTCATTTATTATTTAATAAAAGGAGGCTTTCAGAGCGCAACCTCTTCTTCAAAGACCTTACTCTCGTGAAACCAGTCGTGATGCTCAAATTAACCTTCGAAAATGAAGACACACATCGGTATTCGATCTATGCTCCTTTCTAATCCTTTTTTATCCTCAAAAGACCACCTGCACTAGCACTGCATAGCCAATTATTCGAAACGTCTTGCTCGAAAACCTATAAAATGAATCGTTCCACTAGCACCTGACTGTTGAAGTTTCTAGTAATAAAGAAAGCCTCTGAAATAGTGGTTTCCGTAAAGCCGCAGTCCATGAAGGCTCTATCCATCATAAGCATGGAGAAATCTGCGTATTCCTTGACACCTGAAACACTTTGAGCACGAACTGTAACCGGCATTTGTAAGCTGCAACAAACAAACGAGCGAGTGTGTAAGGCAAGTTGGGTGGGAGGAATTGCAAAGTAAAGACATGGACTACTGGGTTGAGGTGATGCCAGCATCTGGCGCATAGCATACTCTATTCACTCATTTAATTGGGTTTACATAGGCGAATATGCTTGAAGAATGGATCCTCCACGAACTGAACGGCGCAGAAGAATGAAGACAGAATCTCCCGCATGCTAAGCAACAGCGAGGAGGAACTTCTTGGCCACACTGTGACATGCGATAGAAATTGGTCCTCTGCGACAACAGGAAACATTCTGCGCAGCAGATGCACACACGACGCTAACCGACGCATTTCAAGGGGTTCCACAAATCCGAGTTTCCAATCACGTTTTGGTTTTGCAACGACTTAACGGTAGCTACCATATGCGAATTCCTATCCCGAAGAACCAACTATTGGTAAGAACATCCACGCTGAGCAGAAAATGATTTCGATTTTAGTTAAGCGCAACTAAACAGAAATGCATTTGGCTGTCTTTTCCAGAGCGTGCAAAGCGAATGACACCTTGCCCAGAATTAGAGTTTAGCAACTGCAAGAAGTGTGGGTCCACGGACCTCCCTCGATATAGAGCCTTCGGGCTCTCTTGTTAAGAGGGATCTCGGACCGCTTGTCGCAGAGCCACATGGCGCGTCCCCAGGTGATGGATAGGGAAATGAAACACGAACCAAATACGACCGTGTATTGCCCAGAGGCGCAGGTGAGATGCAGAGGATGGACTCCTTGCTCGTGCTGTGTCGGGTCGACGCGTTCCTTGTGCGTTGGAGCGGCATGTTCATGCACAGTGTGCGTGGATGTGTTTGCGGCTGTGCGGACTGTAACTGTGTCGGCTCGGCCAAAAGCTTGCACTCGGTAGACTGGGAGTACATCGTAAGGCGATTCGAGGCTACCTTAAGTATCGCCCCGTCCCTTCGGGCAGTCAGGCTGGCTGCCCGGTGTTCTTCGCCCGCCCGACAGAGCCTTTCTGGCTACCTGTCTGTATTGCAGTCAAACACAGCAGCACTAAAGGGCCCCATTCCCCTGACCCTGTACTAACAACGCTAGCACCCTCGCAAGCATCCGTCGAGGACTTGAAGACGCAAGCCAGGAAGATCAAGTATGACGTCATCGGACTGACGAGAAAACACCACCGACACCACGCCGCCAACGACTCCGGAGAAGAACTGTTCCTCAGAACATGCGACAGCAGAGAGCAGGTGTCGTTGATGTCCTCGTCAACACGCACTTGGCCATGAACATCGATTCGTACGAATCTCTTCTTCTTCTTCTTCTTCTTCTTCTTCTTCTTCTTCTTCTTCTTCTTCTTCTTCAGCGTCTGTCCCGCTTCGTAGCGGGGTCCGCTATTCTGGTGTCATGACGCCACCTTTCCCGATCCAACGCTAGATCAGGGTGGACACCAGCCGCTTTCAAGTCCGTATGTAACGTATCAGCCCAGCGCTGCTTCGGGCGCCCTCTAGGCCGCTTTCCTGTTACCTCGAAGTTAAGGCCTATCTTGCGGACGCTGTCTTCTTCTCCACGCAGAACGTGGCCGTACCATGTAAGCGAGCTTCGCGCATCTTGTCACTTATCGGCGCGACACCGAACTTCTGCCGAATAGCATCGTTTGGGATGCGGTCCATGCGCGTGACTCCTGCCGTCCAGCGCAGCATCTTCGTCTCCATGACGCTGAGGCGCGTTTCAACTTCCTTTGTCGCAGGCCAACACTCACCGCCGTACATCGCTACTGGCCGGATGACTGCTCTGTAGATCTTTGACTTAAAGCGCTCTGGTATCTTCTTGTCGCAGAGCACGCCAGTCAACGAGCGCCACTTGGACCAAGCTGCACTCACGCGTGAATTCACTTCGACCATCAGTTTGCCGTCAGACGCGACTGCTGATCCCAGGTACTTAAAGACCGCAGTGCGTGGAAGCTCGATGCCGTTAACCTTGATGGAGCTGGACTCGGTAAGGTCCGTCGTTAAATACTCGGTCTTCTTCACGTTCAATCTGAGTCCAAACCGCTCCAAGCGATCACACCAAGCTTGCACCTCTCGCTCGAGTTCATCTTTATCTTCGCTAGCGAGCATCACGTCATCGGCATAAAGCAACGTCCAAGGGACGGGCTTCTGAAGATCTCGTGTGATGGCATCCATGACGACAACAAAGAGGAGTGGGAAAGCGCAGAACCCTGGTGTACCCCGACAGAGATGGGGAACTCCATCGAGGGTCCAGCTGCAGCTTGAACTCAACTCTTTGGACAAGAGTAGAGAATTCGCACCCACTCTATGAGCTCTTCGGGAACTCCATGATGTCGCAAGGCGTACCATATCACTTCACGCGGTACGCGGTCAAAGACCTTCTCCAAGTCGAGGAAGGCGATATGCACTGCCTTCTGTTTCTCGCGATGCTTCTCTATCAGGAGGCGAGTGGCGTGTATGGCATCAACAGTGCCACAACCAGCCACGAAGCCGCACTGATTGCTGGACAGCTGGACGATGTCCCGAATTCGTCCATCGACAATTTGCTCAAAGATCTTCATGCTGTGCGATCTTCTTCAATGCCGCTTCAGTCTCCTCTACGGTGATCTTCTGAACGGGGCCGTGGGTTGGAGCCGTTGAAGGGATGGCTGGATGAGGGAACTCTACCGTAGAGATTTCCTCAAAATAATCGCGCCATCGCTTCAATGCCTTCTTGCGGTCCGTAAGAAGATGGCCGTTCTCATCATTGATGCCGAAGAACTTCTCGATGTCCTCGGTCTGGCGATGGCGACTCTTTGCAAGTCGGTACAGATACCGCTCACCATCGCGAGACTCGAGCTTCTCGTTGACATTTCCATAATGAGTGGCTTTCGCAACAGCTACGGCCTTCTTTGCAGCTTTCTTCGCTTCTTGATACTTCTGCCAGTTATCGGCTGTCTTTTCGCCGAGAAACACGTGATAGAGCGACTTCTTCTCTCGCACTTTTGCTTTCACGTCGTTTGTCCACAGCCATGTCTGCTTGTCGACCTTGCGTCGTCCAGGCTCGTAATGCTGAGTTCTGACTGTGCAGCTTGACGAATCGCGTCGGTCGCCTTCTTCCAAGTTTCGTCGACAGTTGTGACTCTCGGTAACCGCACGCGAGAAATCACAGCTGCTTCCTTCTCTCTGATTCGCCACCACTTAATTCTAGCTGCACCGCATCGCTCAACCTGCTTCAGCCTCGGAGGGGCGATCTTCAAAGTGCAGATCAGCGGTCGATGCTGTGGGGCGATCGTCTCATACGGCACGATCTTCGCGTCTGTGACAAGACTCCGGTCGCGATCTCTCACAAGGACAAAGTCTATCTGAGTCTTTGTGTTCCCACTGTAGTATGAGATGAGGTGCGAGTCGCGTTTTCGGAATACGGTGTTCACTATGGTGAGGTTATGCGATTCCGCGTAATCAAGAATGCGCTCACCATCGGCGTTACGTGATCCGTATCTGAACCCACCATGACAGCTGTACCCGTCTTTCGTAGCACCTACGTGCCCATTAAGGTCACCAGCGACTATGATGACATCTTTCGACGGTACCACTGCTGTCTTCTCATCAAGCAGGCTCCAAAACTCTTCCTTGGCTTGATCCGAGCAGCCAGTCTGCGGAGCATACGCTGAGAAGAAGTGATAGAGTCGCTCCTTAGCGGCGACAACGATCTTCATCAATCGATCGTCAAAGCGCTCGACGCTTACAATCGAGTCACGAAATCGTTCGGAGACGATTATTCCGACACCACTGGTGGTCCTGGGACTTCCACATAGAACAGCCTTAAAGCCACGTCCTATGTCCCTTCACTTGCGGCAGGACCACCTCGTCTCCTGCACCGCACAGAAATCAACTCTTCTACGCTCCAGTGCTTCAACCAACTCGCACGAGCAGCCCGTCAACGTACCCACATTCAGCGTAGCCACGCGGGTCCTGCTTACGTTACGGGACTTTCGGACTAGCTCAGTTGCCCCCCGATGCCGTCCTCGCATCAGGGACCCTCGCATACTTCTCACACTCGCCGGGCTCTGCGAGTGCGCGTCGGCTCCCGCGGACGCCGTAGTACTATCTCGAAACACTTGAGCTGTCATACACCATGTGATGTGACATGGGTGTTCGTAGGCCGGCCTGTCACAAGGGCCTGTCGCCTGCAATCGAGTGTCCGTGTTCGGCTTAACTCGCAGAGCGAGTAGTTTTCAGTGGCACCACGTGGAGGAACGGACATCGCCACCGATTCGTACGAATCTCTGACAACCCGAATCGTACATCTGCGACTGAAGCGATGTGGTTCCGTGCCAGCATTGACTGTGTTGTCGCGTATGGCCAACATCCCCGACTACGACGACGAAGACGTCGACGTTATTCACGAAGAGCTGGAGAAGTTCTGTAAGGAGGATCACACCTTCTACAAGGTGATCGTCGGCAACTTCAACGCCATGGTCGGGGTAAGAAGGTCGCAGGAAGAACTCCACATCGGAATCCCCGTATGGATTGGAACGAGCAAGGTGAAAGGATGTCTGAGTTTATCATGTCAACCAAGACCATCCATGGAAACTCACAGTTCCAGAACGCATCCCTCCCTACGAGGGACCTGGGAATCCCCAGGAAGCCAGTTCCACACCGAGGTCGACGACATCATCTTCAAACGCAAGTATTGCCTGACTAATGTCTCCGTTATCTCCAAGTTCTACACGGAATTGGACCACCGCCTTCTTCGTGCGAGGTTCCGCTTTTCGCGTCAAAGAGAAGGCCGTGAAGTTCAAGAAGAGGAGTCCCAGAGCGACCATCAACTGGGACATGTACACCTCTCTCTTGCCGGCCTTTGGAAAGATACCGTCAAGACAACATCGACGAAGAATACGACCGCTTCGTGCACCATTTCCGCGATAGTGCTAAGGGAGCCGAGAGCTTGAAGACCACTAAGAGTCGTCTGTCTCCGGAAACTGTCGAGCTGACGCGCCAGCATGGAGCAGCACGAGCGTCAGGCAACTACCAACTGACGTCAGAGCCTGCGAAGCTATGAAGAGCGGCGATAAAGGGAGATCTCAAGGAGAGAAGGGCGGAAGTGTTGGCAGAAACAGCAGAGGCAGGGTTGAGCATACGCAATGCACGCCGGAACTTCGCTACCTTCAAGACCAAGATGGCCGCTCTCCGACGTCTTGACGGAACCGTCACCTTTTCCAGAAGGACCATGGTGAAGGTCATCCACGATTTGTACTTCGATCTCTTCGATAGCCACGTCCACCTGCCCCAATGACATCTTTCGCGAGGTGGATGCATCGTCCCCTCTGTTCTTTTTTCCGAGATTCGACACGCCATCTCGTCGGTAAAGAAATGTACAGCACCCGTTCCCGACAGGATCACACACGAACACCTGGAGAACCTCTCGCCAACGATCACCAACACCCTGGCGCGGCTCTTCGCTACCTAACGAAGTGCAAGGTTCGTTCCGTGTCAGTGGAGAAGGAATACGTGCACTACATTGGCAACTGTCGCCCGATCTGCCTGCTGTTCGTAGTCTACAAGCTGTTCACTCGAGTGATCCTGAATAGGATTAGCAGAACGCTGGACGAAGGACAGCCATGCGAACAAGCAGGATTTCGGAGAAGATTCAGCACGATCAACCATATACACAGCACTATGGAGCCCATCGAAGTGTCGCGAGATTGCAAGCTGCCGCTGTGCCTTACGTTCATCGACCTGAAGAAGCCATTCGACTCCGTCGAAACTGAAGCGATCGCCGAAGCCTTGCTCACTCAGTGCGCTCCTACTCAGTACACAAGAGCCCTTCGAGAGCTGTACAGTGGAAGAGACGACGTCGTGAAGAGAGGTTCGGCAGGGGGATACCATATCCCCGAAGTCTTCAGCGCCACCCTCGAAAACGTCATGCGTGAACTAGAATGGGAAGATATGGGAGTGAAGGTCGACGGCCGACAACTGCTCCACCTTCGCTTCGCGGACGACATCGTGCTCATAACACCGAGCATCAGTCAGGCGGAGCGGATGCTGGCCGACCTCGATCGGGTATTCGGGTCGCGAAGTGAACATGGCCAACGACCTAGCGCATGAGCTCAGCAGGAGAAAACGAGCGCCTTGGGGAGCCTTTAATAGCGTCGAGGAAGTCAAGAAGAAGACGAAGAATGTTCGACTCCGTGCCCACCTAATCGACTCCACTGTTCTTCTTACCTTAACGTACGCCTTAGAGACATGAGCTATACGCAAGCAAGATGATAACGCGATCAGCGTCGCGCAGCGTGGAATCGAGAGAACGGTGCTCGGAGTGACACGACTCACGCAAATGAGAGAAGGCCTCTGGAGTTCCGAGCTTCGCAGACGTTCGAAGATCAGCGACGCTGTCGCGTGGGCCAAGTTGTCGAAAATAAGGTGGGCCGGCCACGTAATGCGATTCGCAGACACCGGCTGGATGAGAGTCGTTACTGACTGGATTCCCCGGGATGTCAAGAGAACACCATGTCGCCCACCAACGCGTTGGTTAGACTTCTTCGTGAAAGCCCTGAACGACCGATGTGCTCTTCGTGTCCCTCGAGCGAGGAGGATCCATTGGAGCACTCTGGCTTGCGACAGTGGACGAATGGAGACGCTGCTGGCGCCCGCTCGAGCAAGTCGATGATCAAAGGGACGACAGGTGATACAGGTGAAGAAGTGTACGTGAGTGTAAGTACAAGAAGACATGCTGCGCTAAGCCTCCAGAGACCTTATTCACTGTGCACAAGGTTTCCAGGTTGATCTTCATTGAACTGGGCACAAACTTTCGAGGTCACTTATTCTAGCAATTTGACTAGCAACTTATAAATCCGATGCCTGAAGAAGAGAGGAGATGGGAGCTTCTTCATGGAGTCTAGTGACCTCATGAGTCCAAGTTTGCAAGTCAAAGAAATGAGTACCAAATGTTGTGCGTCCCAAAAATGACGTCTCATTTTTCAACGATTGCAGATCTCGCAAATGATTGCGCCTAAGGCCGTTTGGGGCTTGGTGATTAAAACCTGTTATGACTAAATTATTAATAGATACCCTGCTTCGTACCTCAGCGATAATCAAACTACTGCTCATCGGTACCTTAATTCCTCATTGTAGCTGACAATGAAAAATGCCAAAATAATTTAAATAAATAAATAAAATTTGTATTTTAAAACGTCTTGAAGAGAAAATCTGTAGTGAAATAAGCGCTTGTGGTGTTAATCTACATTAGATTTCCTGCTACCAGTCACGTGCCCTTTGCTAGCGACGAGTAAAATACCCAGCACTTCCCAATATGTAGTCTATGTTTGCGTAGGGCAATGGCTAAAGCAACCAGAAAATGCACTGCAAATTTGAACTAATCGACTGCAGAATGCTTGCAGATTAATTCGGAGAGAACAGATCTTTGCGCTTGTGAAGTAGAATTAAGTAATCAACAAAGCGAATTCAAGAGAATCGTGTAAAATTTTGAGGAATAAGGCTCCCACCTCAGCGCACATCTCATTGCTCCGCTCTGAAACGAAATTAACGATGGTGTATGTGACGAAGATACATACTCGAAAGCTACGGACTAATGTGTGAGAGAGGAGTCTAACAAGGAAAGGTTCCCAACTCAAGGTGAGCTTTTGTGATGCTATTTTGACAGGATCTAGGGCCCTGTGAGCGGAGTCCAGAATTACAGTTAGTTTTTGCTGAACGCCTTGTCAAATACCGGAAAAAGAAGTGTGAAAACGTATGCGCAACACTCATCAATCCCTATGACACCCCACAAGATGTGCCTGGTGGGGCAGTCGGCAGGTGTGCCGCTCCATCGAAGCACACCGACGGTCTTTGTGTTCTCTAATGGCTACGGCTAATGAGGTTTGAATGACCTTAATCATGTGGAGCTGTAGGGAATACAGTGACATTCCCTCTGTTGTGTACATAGCAAGCGTTTTCACTCAAAATGTCGGGTTTGCGCTGTTGAGAGTTAAGCGTTTTCAAGGTCATATTGTTGAATCGAAAAAATTTTGTCCTCGTTCATCGAAGAAAAGATACGAGTCGTCCTGCATGAAAACTACTCGAATATTACGCAGGATGCAGGACGACTGTTCGGTGTGGCACCGAGCCCTTTCCATCACCACTCACAAGGATATGTAGCAGGGAAACACTGTGTCGCCGGCAAAGCTGTTCACTGCAGCGCTACAGTGAATAATCGCCCGACTGGGAAGAAAAGGGCATGGGTGTGAATGGAATATTCCTTTCAAATCTTTGTTTTGCTGACGACATCGTACTGTTCTCGAATTCTACCGCTAAACCAGAATCAGTGCCTTCTGGGTTACGCGAAACAGCGACAATGATGGGACTGCGATTCAAAAATGAAAGGATACAGTTCATGAAATCCAGCTCGTCAGGGAGGCGGAATTTCATTCAATTTCAGTTCAACTGATAAGCTCTCAAATTGCCGAACCGTATTGCGCTTATCTCAGGCATTCTCAGAATATGTAGAAGGACATGGAAGATGAGCTGGATAGCGGGCAAACAGTTGCTAGGCCGCCATCGGACCTCCCGAGAAGGCACGGACAGACTCGGGAGGACACTGCCTCGATATCGAGAACAGTAAGGACCGCATACGGAGCACTATGGCGATGTCGTCTAAAGTACAATCCTCGAAGTCAACACTAAGCCGGATTGAGAAGCTCCGAAGTGAGGAATGCCCGCTACCTGCAGCGTGCTGGCCAGATATTCGAAGATTCTTGGGGACAGAATCGGATGAGGGGTCAGTACTTCGATTACGACGATTTGTAATATCGTGGATCGACTTCCCCTCTGTCAATAATGAATTTATTTGATCCACCATGCTGTGATTTAAGGTAGCTGTTCTTCGTCGCCTGCTTCACTTTTATACCTTGAACGCCAAAGGAAGATGGTTATCGTCGGCGACGACGATGCCTCTAGCAGAAGAGGCACCAGCCGTCCACTGGGCGGAACAGGTCACCATGGCCAGAAGATAGCGGCGTACGCGAGAGTGCTCCTATGCGGTTGTGACGAATGGTCCTATCTCCCTTTCCTGCTCATTACATATAAATGATTAACCACTGAACCATCCTGAATTGTGTACAGAAGTAGAAACGCGTTACTCCTCTAACATTTCGCTATCTATACCTTTCCCACTATCCGTAGAACGGGTATATTTTGGTGCATCGGCCTAATAAGCCATATCGTAAGTCTCTCGCGTCCCTACGCCTAGAGCAACAAGTCGATCTACTGCAGATCGCATTCTCTCTAATAAAGAGAATCGTAAGTCTCTCGTGTCCCTACGCCTAGAGCCGCAAGTCGATATATTGCAGATCGCATTCTCTCTAATAAAGAGAATCGTAAGTCTCTCGCGTCCCTACGCCTAGAGCAACAAGTCGATCTATTGCAGATCGCATTCTCTCTAATAAAGAGAATCGTAAGTCTCTCGCGTACCTACGCCCAGAGCCGCAAGTCGATCTATTGCAGATCGCATTCTCTCTAATAAAGAGAATCGTAAGTCTCTCGTGTCCCTACGCCTAGAGCCGCAAGTTGATCTATTGCAGATCGCATTCTCTCTAATAAAGAGAATCGTAAGTCTCTCGCGTCTCTACGCCTAGAGCAACAAGTCGATCTATTGCAGATCGCATTCTCTCTAATAAAGAGAATCGTAAGTCTCTCGCGTCCCTACGCCTAGAGCAACAAGTCGATCTATTGCAGATCGCATTCTCTCTTATAAAGAGAATCGTAAGTCTCTCGCGTCCCTACGCCTAGAGCCGCAAGTCGATCTATTGCAGATCGCATTCTCTCTAATAAAGAGAATCGTAAGTCTCTCGCGTACCTACGCCCAGAGCCGCAAGTCGATCTATTGCAGATCGCATTCTCTCTAATAAAGCGAATCGTAAGTCTCTCGCGTCCCTACGCCTAGAGCAACAAGTCGATCTATTGCAGATCGCATTCTTTCTAATAAAGAGAATCGTAAGTCTCTCGCGTACCTACGCCCAGAGCCGCAAGTCGATCTATTACAGGTCGCATTCTTTCTAATAAAGAGAATCGTAAGTCTCCCGCGTATCTACGCCCAGAGCCGCAAGTCGATCTATTGCAGATCGCATTCTCTCTAATAAAGAGAATCGTAAGTCTCTCGCGTCCCTACGCCTAGAGCAACAAGTCGATCTACTGCAGATCGCATTCTCTCTAATAAAGAGAATCGTAAGTCTCTCGTGTCCCTACGCCTAGAGCCGCAAGTCGATCTATTGCAGATCGCATTCTCTCTAATAAAGAGAATCGTAAGTCTCTCGCGTACCTACGCCCAGAGCCGCAAGTCGATCTATTGCAGATCGCATTCTCTCTAATAAAGCGAATCGTAAGTCTCTCGCGTCCCTACGCCTAGAGCAACAAGTCGATCTATTGCAGATCGCATTCTTTCTAATAAAGAGAATCGTAAGTCTCTCGCGTACCTACGCCCAGAGCCGCAAGTCGATCTATTACAGGTCGCATTCTTTCTAATAAAGAGAATCGTAAGTCTCCCGCGTATCTACGCCCAGAGCCGCAAGTCGATCTATTGCAGATCGCATTCTCTCTAATAAAGAGAATCGTAAGTCTCTCGCGTCCCTACGCCTAGTGCCGCAAGTCGATCTATTGCAGATCGCATTCTCTCTAATAAAGAGAATCGTAAGTCTCTCGCGTACCTACGTCTAGAGCCGCAAGTCGATCTATTGCAGATCGCATTCTCTCTAATAAAGAGAATCGTAATTCTCTCGCGTACCTACGTCTAGAGCAACAAGTCGATCTATTGCAGATCGCATTCTCTCTAATAAAGAGAATCGTAAGTCTCTCGCGTACCTACGCCTAGAGCCGCAAGTCGATCTATTGCAGATCGTATTCTCTGCAAATTTCTGTGCTTATAGCCTAGAAACATTTCTTTCATCACCGAAAGAAATTCCCAGTGTCCAAGACACTAGGAACACTATCTCTTAAATTCAAAGAGACCAACGAGAAGTCCCGCACAAAATGGCGTTACACTTCCACAGAGCCCTGATCATGAGCTGCGCGTCGACGCTGAAAGACCTTGTGGTATCGTACACGGAGTACGCAGTAAGAGTACAGTATCCGCTAACGGATGACAATACTTACGAAAAATGTAAGTCTACTACTGCACTTTTGCAAAGCAGTATAAAGCAAGTAAAACAGGGAAAAGACAAGCTCGAGAAGCTCTATAAAGAGGTTCGAGAGGAATACAAAATTTGTAAAAGTAAGTCCGATAAAAAGGACATTATGCTAGAAATTGAGCAGATAGAGAATGAGTCACAGCTGCATAAAGAGCTAGCTAGTGCGGATAATTTGATCTACAAACTTATGGCACGTCATGAGGAATCCAAGTGCGTAAGGGACACGATGAGAATAAAATTAGGGTATATCTCACACAGAGCCCTAATACTGCAAAACGCACAATCGTGCAGTACTGCTCCGCAGGAAGATGAGGCTGACGAAACAGAGCCGATTGAAACTGCGGACAGTAATATCTCTCAAATACCGTTGGATTCGGTTGCTGATAATGTAATTGGAAGTGAGGCACGACGATGTCGTTCGATAAAACCTCCTCAAGCCACGTTACCGAAATTCTACGGCAACGTTGAAGATTTCTCAGAGCTCTGGGCAATTTTCGAGACCCTTGTTCACAGGAGTAAGGAGCTTGACGTTATGGAGAAAATCCTCTTACTCATGGAAAGCCTGAGAGGAAAGGCACAAGATTCAGTAAAAGGCATAAAGCTTGTGCCTAAAAACTATGAGTGGATTATACAAACTATACAGGAAAAGTACTGTAATCATTCTGTAAATCGGTCACATATAGCGCACAAACTCATCAGTTTAAAGCCAGCTAACAGATGTGCGGAAAGCTGCTCGTCAGCTTTCGATCAGATCCAAATACTGATTAATCAAATGGTGTCCGCAGGCTATGATGTCCGTAGAACTTGTGACCCGTTGTGGTGTGAAATCATCCTAACGAAATTTCCTCACGACGTTGTGAGACCAGTTCTGCTATCAAGCCATTCGCAAGATAGCCAAACAATCGGTGACCTCACAGCTCATTTAAAGAAAGAGATTGCCGCTAAAGCGTACTTGGAGAGCAGGCTGGGTCACAGAAAGAGCAGTGCGCTCAGCCCATCTAGAGATAAGTGCACCATGCGGCGACGGTACTCTGCCACTCGTCAGTGCCTGTTCCGCCATAGGGGTAATCATAACTCAATGACTTGCAGAACGATCACCGAACAAGCAAGACGCCACAAGATACTAACAGATGGCAGAAGGTGCTGGAAATGTTGTTCAACCAACCACTCCAGCTATGAGTGTCAAATTCCTGACTGTTCTCAGTGCGGTAAACAGCACCATAGCAGTCTGTGCGCGAAGGGGAGCAGAAATTTCCGAAGTTCCCCTCCACGTTCATGGAGTATCAGGCAAAGATCGCGGAGAAATAGTCCAGTAAACTCGCAAAAAGGTGGAAGTAGCAGTATTAGCTACGAGATGACATCAGTCTTAGGAAACAATGGGATGAATAATAATTCCCGTAAACAACAGAAAATGATCGCCACAACATTCAATACCTCGAATCAAAAATCCGGAGTCAAGCCATTAACTGGTCGTCGTCGTCCTTCAGTATATATCAAGTCTTCACTTCTACCTCATCGCTGTCTTCAGCCTTCAACAAGCCGCTTTTCGCCACTACTCCCGCTGTCTTCAACCCTCCACAAGCCGTACTCCTCCACCAGTCCCACCGCCTTCAACGATCGACAAGCCGTTACCCATCGTCAACTTTCGAGCCGACTACAATCGCCCTAAAGCTGTCACTTCTAGTACCAAAGCCGTTCGACTGCTACTAAATGATCTGCTATTCGCACATTTTTGTATGTAGACATGTCTCTGTTTCGGCGCCGGCGGCAGTATCGTCGGCGACGACGATGCCTCTAGCAGAAGAGGCACCAGCCGTCCACTGGGCGGAACAGGTCACCATGGCCAGAAGATAGCGGCGTACGCGAGAGTGCTCCTATGCGGTTGTGACGAATGGTCCTATCTCCCTTTCCTGCTCATTGCACATAAATGATTAACCACTGAACCATCCTGAATTGTGTACAGAAGTAGAAACGCGTTACTCTGACATTTCGCTATCTATACCTCTCCCGCTAACCGTACAACGGGTATAATGGTAAACGAACAGCGTAAGCCGATTCAGACAAAAACTTCGTGACGAAATGTGGTTGTCGGAACAAAGTGACGCAAGCCTTCTGCCCCTTCATTTCTGTTTTTGCTTTATTTCCTGTGAAAGGCCACAAATATCCATGTTTTGGTTGAACACCAAGGACAACTCAAAATAACGAAAGCGAGGTATGCAAAAGTAAGCCAACTTCAAATTATTAGGTTGTCCCATAAGTCCCCGCCGTTCTTTTCAACGATTCACTGCAGATTTCGCCGGGGGTCTCTTGCATAGCGCTGCATAGCTTTCGGAAGAGAATCATTTGCTCTATCAGAAATTGTATTGCATTTCTTTTTTCATCATGAATTTTGTTAATTTTTAGGTCGTTGAAGTGAAAAGTGAAAAAGTGAAAAAGTACCCATTTGCGCACTTGTTCTCTCCACTTAGGTTTGTAATTTTTTGCACAGTTTTTTATAGCGTTTGGAAGACAATGTTTTGTACTACAAGAATATGTGTTAGTGCTATTTGCTCATTTGTCCTTTATTGATTTTTAGGTCACCAAATTCCAACTTTTCCGCCCGAATTTTTACCAAAACTCCGGTTTTGTGGTTGAACTTTTTTGCATGGTGTTATATGTGTTTGGAAGAGGATGTCTTGCTCAGTAAGAATTTGTGTCGCGTTTATTGGCTCCCGCTGATTTCTGTCGAATATCAACAACTGAAGAAGGAGAAGGAGCTGTTGGTGAAGACGATTTTTCTCTTTTTGGCATTTTGTTGATATTCAAAAGAAATCAATAAAAGCGACACATATTCTTATAGAACAAGACATCTTCTTCCAAACGACATATAACACCAACTCAAAAAATCCAACCACAGAGCAGGAGCTGTCGGCAAAAATAACCGTCCTCCTTCGGACGTCCCAATTTGATGACCTAAAAATCAATAAAGGACAAATGAGCAAATAGCACTAACACATATTCTTCTAGTACAAAACATTGTCTTCCAGATGCGTAAAAAAACTGCGCAAAAAAATTACAAACCTAAGCGGAGAGAACAAGTGCGCAAATGGCTACTTTTTCACTTTTTCACTTTTCACTTCAACGACCTAAAAATTGACAAAACTCATGATGAAAAAAGAAATGCAATACATGCCCTGATAGAATAATTCATTCTCTTTCGAAAGCTATGCAGCGCTATGCAAGAGACCGCCGGCGAAATCTGCAGTGAATCGTTGAAAAAAACGGCGGGGACTTATGGGACAACCTTCCCCCCCCCCCCACCCAACATTGTCATGAAAGTACCATATTTATTTAAAAACGTGGAATGTGATCACACGCGTAAAAATAAGAAACCGAATAAAATTAAACATAAACAGAACTACACAGTAACGTCTGCATGAACAATTAACAAATAGCTGCAAAGTGATGTCTGCTAAATGCAACCAAAACGGTACAATCAGGGACATGTTCCAGGAAAAGACTAATCGTAAGAATTGACAATAAAAGGTCATTTCTCAAATAAGTTTACGGAAGGCCTGGACAGACAACCCCAACGACATTTTGTCATCACTTAGTAACGTGTTGAATTGGCTGAGGTTCCTATAGGTGAAGAAATTTGTCTTTATCTTTGTCTTTGCAACCGCGACATTAAGCCGTAGTGTACCTCTCATAGATCTAGTCAACGTTACACCGAAAAACGAGAGTGGATCTATGGAGAGCTTCTGAGTTACAATTTTGAACATCATAGTGAGATCAGCCTTTCTTCTTCTACTAGCCAGCGTTGGAAGGCCAAGTGCTTTTGCCCTTTCTAGGCCATTGGGCAGCTGCAAGTAGTTGACATCATAACATCTCAAATATAGCTTTCGAGTAAAACTGTTCTGAACGCTTTCCAAGAAATCGACATCCTTCTTTTTGCACGGATTCCAAACAATTATTCCAAATTCCAATATCGGTCGAACATAGGATTTATAAACCCGTAAATACACTTGGGGATCCTTCGATCGTAGAAGCCTGAACAGAGTGTAGATGGTGTAGTTCGCTTTCCCGCAAGTGCTCGGTAGTAACTGCTGAAGCCCAGGTTAGTATTAATCAAGAAACCTAGGTCTCGAACTTGCCCTACAGGCATGAGAGTTGTGGATTGTAGTTTATATGGAACCGACGTCTCACTCTTCGGACCAATTAGCATGCACTTGGTTTTCTCCGCTGACAATGGGAGCTCCCACTGTTTGGACCATTGGTCGACGTACTCAATTGCTGCTTGTAAGTCACTAACATCATCCATCCCTTTGATACACTTGTAAATCTTTATGTCATCTGCGTACATCTTGCATACCACACCAAAACGCGAAATGGCAGTAGGTAACTCGTACGTATATATATATATATATATATATATATATATATATATATATATATATATAACAAATAGCAGAGGCGATAGGACTCCGCCTTGTGACACACCACTGCACGCAAGATATGAAGGCGAGAACTCATCTTTCACACGTACTTGGTAGGTTCTTCCCGAGAGGAAATCCTTGACCCATCTTATAATTCTGAAGTGTATGCCTACCATCTCCATTTTGAAAAGTAACTTGGATATAGGGACCTTGTCAAAGGCCTTCGTAAATTCAAAGAAGACCACATCTGTGCGACATTTATCCTCAACTGCTCGAGACCAGTCATTTAAGGCAGTAAGTACAGAGGTTTCTACAGACCTCCCCTTCACGAAACCGTACTGGTTCTCTGAAATGACACCATTGTCCAAAAGATGCTCCATAATATGTTTCTTAACAACTTTCTCAAACACTCCCGCAAACACAGAGGTGATACTTTGGGCCTATAGTTTTTGGCATCGTGAATAGGCGGTTTCTTGAGAATCGGTGTGATTAGCGCATGTTTCCATCGCAAAGGTACCTCACCTTTCATGTAACTCAAATTGTAAATGTGTTCCAGAGGAAAGGCTAAATATACTGCAATCTTCTTTATAAAAGCAACTGGAATGAAATCTGGAGAGGTAGAGGAGGAATCCGGCCACTTCTCTAGGATATCAGTAATTTCTTCCCTATGGAACCACAGAGAAGCCTGCATAGGAGGAAACTGACTGGAACTACACTCTACAGAGTAAGACAATTCATCAGTGTGCGAGTTATACGCCTTCTGAAATTCCAATGCCAGTAGATTAGCCTTATCTTCATCAGTAGAAACTGTGGTACCATCGTCACGAGTTAGATTTGGTATGACACTGGTCTGACCACACCTGGAACTTATGTACCTATACAGTGCCATTTTATCACCCGTTCCAATGATTTTGCGTTCCACATAGACTTACTTACTTTGCTTTACTTTGATGGTCCTTTTGTCTGCTGGAGGTCTCATCAGCGGGGAACACAACTCTTCCAGACCGCTCGATCTCTGGCTGCTAGCATCCAGTGAGGCAGACTCCGCTCTCTGAAAGATCTTGAGAATGAGTCTGCCCATCGCGTTGGCGGTCGTCCCAGTGGTCTCTTATGGTCTCTCGGGAGCCATTCTGTGACACGGAGACTCCATCTATCGTCCTTTCGTCGAAGCAGGTGTCCGGCCCAGAGATATTTGGACTTCTTCATGTACTGCAGCGGGTCGGCTAATTGCGACTTCTCCCGTAGCTCCGAGCTTCGTAGGCCTTCTTGCCATTGCTGATGAAGGCTTGTCCTTAAAAGAAATCTCTCCAGTGCACGATGCGTAGTTTGCATCGCTCTGGCGATTGTCTTGCTGTCGGGCCAGGTTTCCGTCGCGTAACACATCGCAGGCAGTACAGAGGCGTTGAATATCGAGGCCCTGAGGCCGGGATCCTTGACCTGATCGGTAACTTCGCGAATCGAACTGAAGGCTGCCCATGCTGCGCGTCTCCTGCGGGCGATTTCAGGAGCGAGGTCGTTATCCATGTTCAGCTCTCTTCCCAGATAGACGTAGGAGTCGACCTGTTGTAGAGCGACTCCATTTAACCTTACGAGTCCCGTGTCACACCACTAGTTGCCCATAAATTGTGTTTTGGACATATTCATTTCCAATCCAATCTTCATACCTGCCACATTGAGCTTGTTCAGCATTTCCTCGACTTCTGCCGTGCCGGTAGAGATGAGAACAATATCGTCGGCGAACCGAAGCTTGCTGATCCGTTTACCGTCGACAAGGTAGCCTTTATCGTCCCAGTTCAAGTCTTTCATGGCATCTTGGTGTGCCGCTGTGAATAGCTTGGAAGAAATCGTGTCTCCCTGCCGTACTCCTTTCCCGATAGGAATTTTAAGCTTTCGATCGAACAGCTGGATGGTAGTCGATGTGTTCGAGAAGCATTCGTCGAGAAGTCGGATGTAGGGCGATGGTATACCAGCGTGCACAAGTGCGTTCAAAACGGCGTTGATTTCCACACAGTCGAACGCTTTCCGGTAATCCACGAAGACAAGGACAAGTGGGAGTTGGTATTCGCGGCTCCTCTCGATGGGCTGTGAGACAGTCTGAATATGGTCCATGCAGGAGAAATCCTTGCGAAACCCTGCTTGCTCCACTGGTTGATATTCATCCAAGCAACGCTCCTGCGGTTAAGCAGTATCTTGGTGAAGATCTTGTACACAACCGAGAGAAGACTGATGGGTCGATAGTTGTTGATATCCTCCTGCTGACCTTTTTTGAAGATTAAAACTGTTTTCGACTCCTTCCATGAGTCCGGAATCCTACCAAGTCGAAGGTAGTGGTAGAAGTGCTTGGCAAGAAGTGAGCAGAGGGCACTGCCACCCGTACGAAGGAGATCAGCAGAAATGCCGTCCGGTCCAAGAGCAGTGCCCGGCTTCATCCTTCTGATGGCATGAGCAACTTCTGATTCCAGAATGGGAGGTACTTCCTCAGCTGGTGGCATCAAGCATTTTGGGACAGTGATGGAAGAACGGAACAGATCTGTGTAGAATTCTTGAACGATGGCCTCCATCCCTCTTCGAGACGTTTGCGTTGTTCCATCCTTATCCACAAGGGCTGACATTATTGCCTTCTGATCGCAGAGATCTCGTTTGCAGCGCTTTATGCTTGAACCTCTCCCAGCGGCTTTTAACAGCTTCAATCTTCTGTAGGCTTGAATGGACTCCTTCACTGCAATTCGACAGGCCTTCGAGATGGTGACTTTTTCCAGATGGGAAGCATTAGGATCCAGTTTAACTGCTCTTCTTTGCTCCAAGAATTTAATCGCATGTGCGTTGAGTCTTGAAGCAGACGATGATGTGGTTTCGCAAGAGCTGCTAGCACATTTCAACAGTCCTTTGGAGAGAAGGTCGTAGTCTTCCGATGGATCTTCAAGAAGATTCCAATCATACGACTTTATTGCACATTCCAACTCCTCAGACTTGAATGTGGGGATCCCCACCGGTGCCGGTTTATGAGTGTCACGCTTGAACATCCTCTTTTTGAGAGTCAGCTTCGCACGGACAAGACGGTGATCCGAGCCGGTGTCAAATGAAGGCAGCACGGAGACGTCGAACAGACTCCAGCGTCTGTTTGTAAGAACATGGTCGATCTCCGAACGTGTTTCTCCATTTGGGCTTTCCCAGGTCCATCGTCGGTTTGAAGGCTTCTTAAACATAGAATTTCCATGGTAGAGACGGCACGCGGATAGGAAGTCGATCAGGCGTTCTCCGTTTTCGTTCCTTTAGGAAGTTCCATGTTGTCCTAGCCTCCATTCGTCGTGATCATTCGTATCGACGATAGCGTTAAAGTCACCAACGACAACTTTGTAGTAGCTCTTCTCGTCGTTGACAGTCCTTTCGAACAGCTTGTAGAATTCCTCCTTTTCTTCATCTGTGGAAGCAGATGTTGGAGCATATCCATTTATGATGGAGATGGTTCCTTGATCTTTGGTTTGCAGACGAAGAACAGCTACTCGCGGACTGATGATCTTGTAAGAGTCTACTAGGTGGTGCACTGTCGAATTGACGAGAAATCCAACTCCGCCAATATTCTTTCTGTCCACCTTTGCTCCGATAATGAGAAGCTCGCTGTGGTCGGTCCTTCTTATGGTTTCCGTTCTGCCTTTCATTTCCTGCAGGGCGATAACGTCGTATTTGATGTTACGGCTTCTGTAAAGCAATGTCCGAAGATCCTGCTCAGATGCGATCGAACGACAGTTATAAGTGCAGACGAATAGGCAGTTTCCGTGTCGTGGTGTGAGGGAGTTTCCGGTAGTCCGATTCCAATGACGTCCTTACCCCTTCACCGCGGTGAGGTGGCACATGAAGGGGTCCACATAGACACTATACTTGAATAAAGCTTTGTCCACTTTCGCTCTAAAACGCTCAAAATTTTTCTTATCCACGTAAGATTAGATGAGCAGGCTATGGTCCATAGAGCCCTTTGCCTATCCAACATCTTCTGGAGGTAAGATGATAGATGTCGGAACTCCGTGTTGACCATTTTCATGGGAACAAATAACTCTATGACGTAATGAAGGATAGCAACAAACGTTTCGTACACATCATTAACCGATTCTCCTCTCCCAAAAACACTGATCCAATCAATAACAGCGAGGTATTGCTTTATACTGTTGTAGTCCGCATTCTTGAAATCTCTTACGAGTTTGGGTTTTTCATGCCTAGCTCCGAGAGCAAGCTTAAAAACAATTGCAGAGTGAAAACAATTGCAACAATTACAACGACGATGTTCATGAAGAACAGGCGCTTTCTGATGCCCCATCCTCGCTCAACGGAACGAGCATCTCCGAAGCCTCCAGCTATGTGTTTCTAGGTCCCAAAGTCAACATGGCCAACGACCTATTGCCAGAGCTGGGCAGTAGGAAGCAAGCGGCCTAGGGAACTTTCAGGAGCGCCGAAGAAGTCGTAAGAAAGAAGAGGAAGATTCGGCTCCGTGCCTACCTATGCAACTACGCTCTTCTTCCTACGCTAACATGCATCGTGACCTCGTGTGTTCCGAAATTCATCGACATTCAGAAATCAGAGACGACGCATAAACCAAGTCGACGAAAATTAGGTGGGACGATAACGTAACGCGTTTCGCAGAGGCCCGCTGGACAAGAGCCGTTAGGCCTCTGTTATACCCCGCGGGAGCATCCGCGGAACGTCCGCGGGTGAAGGGTGCACTGCGAACGGCGGGCGTGGCTGGGCGAGGCGATTGGACAGGTGAGGGATCTCGGCGCGATTCCCGCCCGTCCGCGGATGCTCCTCCCGCGGGAGTATAACATAGGCCTAAGGCCGCCCATCGCGGGCATGGCATACTTTTTCGCGCCGCGCGCAGTGTTTAGCGTTCGTCCTGGACCGATGGCCGTCGCGCTCCCTTGCAGAGCGATGGGCGATGCAACGAGCGCAGAGAAATTCAAATTCTTTCGCGTCGCTCTGCAAAACCCATCGCCGCGGTTCCATCGAGGCGACAGGAAGTATGCACAAGGCCTAACCGACTTGATTCCGCTAAGAACACCAAGACGCTCACCAACGCGATGCCCGGACTTCTTCGTGAAGGTTGTGGACGAAGATACAGCGGTCTTCGCGCCTCTGCAACAGGAACACATACTGATCCATTTTGGCACGCGGCAGAGAAGAATGCAGACATTGACGCGCGAGCAAATCGACGATCAACGGGTCGACAGGCGACAGACTAAAGGTGAAAGCGGCTGTTATAACGATGTTTTTGCACATCCTATGAATGGAGATTTTCGAATGAAGCTTTTGCCCTATGTGAGTCGCGCATCCGCATCTCCTCCACAGGCCGAATTGTACCTCTAGGGAACGTTTTTACATGCAAAGCAGAAGCTTCACTCGGTGGTGAGGTACTTAAAGTAGTTCCTGCGATTATTAGTACAAAGGAACATGAACAATTCGTGTGACCACGTCACGGTTAAGCACTCGATCGTCGAATACGACGACATAGTAGACGAAGAGGGAGATAACCCGTCATCACGAAAATGCTGCCTGTCGTCGTAATTACCCATCGGCATATGTTGTTTGTGTCATTTTCTGGACGTTTGGCCAACAAAAAAAAAGTAGCGCTCAATGCAGTTATTCAGTTAGTATCCATTTCGGTTAAATGTTATCAAAATGTCCGTCTCAACTACACAAGTTGGCCGTCATTTATTCTAGCGGTACTATTGTAAATACTTATAGTACCCCCACTTAATCTTGTTAAAACAGGTCTACTAGGGATAATCTGCCATGGGAAGAACGAATATCTTAGTCGTTTTTTGCGGGGATGCCTTATAAAGCCGTTACATTAAGTTCGAATTGCCGAAGGCCTTGCGAAAGGTAGTGGCTCTGGTAAGAGACGCAGAGACTCGCCTCCTATCAGCACGTATTCGCGACCACCTCCTAAGGGGGGGTCACCATTATACTTATGCTCAAATGACTCATTCGAATAGGTATCCGGATGATTTTCATCCGAATGTTCAGAAAATCGCGTTTTTCGAGTGTATTCGAATCCGAATATTCAGAAAATTCACGTTTTCGAATATATTCGAATTCGAGTACTCGAAAAATATCAGTATTCGAAACTATTCCAATATTTGAAATTTTCACGAGGGCATAGGTATAGTCACCACAGCATGCCGTGGCGTGCAGGCGCGGCGACTACCTACATACAGCGAATGTAAGTGCAGTCTCATCTCCTCTTTTCGATTGCAGATCCGCGTCTTATTTGCTTTCCTATTCGCAAAGGAGGGAACTCCAGGATGAAGGCAGTTTTAACATGGGTGCGCTAGTGGGCCCACATCCCGGGGTCCCTTCCCCTGCCCAATTCTGTGCTCCCTTCCGCTCACGGGGAGGAGAGCACACAACAGAGCTTTCAAGGCTTTTCGAGACTTCAAGGCTTATGCCTTGCTTGCCTCTCTGCGGGCTAGAGGAGGCGAAGTAGTGCGAATCGATAGGGGGAGGAGTCTCTGCGTCTCTTACCAGCGCGTACTATTTCGCAGAGCCTTACAAGGAGAGCATCCGGAGTGGCCGTGAGCTATTGCTATGCAATTTTTGCAGGATGTAGGGTCCCGTGTGGGAAGTCCAAAACCATAGTTACTTTTTTCGGAATGCTCTTCTGTGTTCGGAAAAAAGCCGTCTGGACGCGTGAGCGCGCAGCTCATAACGCCCTGCTGCCGCTCGGCGGGATATGGTCCGTTGACGTAGTGGTAACGGGGTCGCCTCTCGGGTGCACCGAGCGAGTTTGATGGTTCGGTCCCCGGTACCGCCAGTGTTTTTGCACACATCGGATCGTTATTATTATGCACTTGCGTGATTACGGGAGTCAATTTGTACAGGATTAATGCTTGTAGTATTTGAACCTAGCCTTTTTGGGCTTTCGTTTGAGTTACCTCTCAATGGATTGTATTTGCACTATATCATTCTATTGGGTCGCTAACATAAAAAAAATTCTTGCTCACATAAAGTAATTGCTTTTATTGCTGACAATGATAACAACAATTTTGATATAGAACTAAGAAGCATTTAAAACATTATCGCTTATCACACCAGCAGCATCTTGCAAACGATAGGGAAGAACAATCCTCCTCTCCCTGACAAGGCATCATTACTTCTTCTTCGTTGAAGGCATAATTATGGGACGTTGGCGGAAGGTATTTAACGTTGATGGAAGTTATTTCGATAAGTAATAAAATGTTGGTGAAGGGTTGTGTTGTTTTCAAGTTTTGCTGTGATTCGTCAGATACTTTTCGAAAGCTTCAGTGTTCCCCTACCCCTGTTCCTACTACTAGTGAAACATAGATAGCGAACCGGCATCGTATGGCATTGTGGAAGTTCATTTTCGACGCGATGAAACGTGAGCTCCGATTCCGTTGACAATTTCTGCTTTCGTATTCTAGCGCGTATTCTATAGCAGGGAACCTAGGATCACTATCACATTAACGGCAGCATTTAAGAAAGCACAGCGAGGCGCAGTTATGAAACAATGGCAGGTCTGCTCGCGACTTCATGGATGGGTTCCCATTTGGCAGTACAGGTAGAGATAATGCGCGGTACTCTATCTCCAGAGAAGCCAACGGTAATGTGGAAGGATAGGGGAGGCTCGCAAATACGCAACTGTAGATGACAACATTTCAGTGAGGTGGAAGACAGAAACTGCTTCGAAGAGACGATAATTTCATGGATGCCGTTTAGCATGAACTACATAAGTGAACACGGAGTTCGACAGTTCCTGGAATCCAAGCACATGCTATGTTGCAGTGCTAGAGGACCAGCCAGAGACAGTGTTTTTGTGCCCTCCCAATCCCACTCCCATTACGTTTAGACTTCCTTTTCTAATGAATGCCTGGACGAAAACACTATCTTGGACTGCCGGCTTCATCCGTAGAAGCCATTTCTCCACAAGTGTAACCAGTCAAGCAAGCTCTCTGTAAGGAACTAAAAGTCCCGAATTACTGAGCTTCGCCTGTTCGTTCTCGGTCGTCGTTTCTCAGTTTGCACCCTTGTAACCATCACTTCAGCAGAAGATATGAAGGCAGAAGCTTGAGAACTCGAACAATGTAGTCATGGAGGACACCGCAAGTAAAAACCTCGAACCCTGGACTAAAGATAACTACCATCAGCTGCGAGCGATTGTTTTCTGAGTCGCAATTTGAGTATTCATAGTATACTATGTATATGGGCAGGTGCAATCCTTCCATTTGACTTCACCTCTTCTCCCTCTCAAATTGGAGTCGGACTAAAGCCCAGAGCTTTTTGACTGGTATTCCGTGGTGAGTCAGCTGCTACGCGAGGTCCCATTGAGGGCTTATAAGAAACTGCCATTTACCCAAGTATTTCAACAGCACCAACGCTGTCTACCAGCAATCTAATAATACTCTTAGCGCTAGCCAGGCAGAGCGTTAGTAGAGTAATCGGTAGGAAAGAAGCTCGCCATAACACTTTCCGCAGGAACGGAAATTACGACTTACAATTTGATTCAGCCCATAGCAAATTCGTAGTCAAATCGCAGCTTCAACGTAATACAACTGGAAGTTCTTAGGGCTTTCCCTCAACAAATAGATCGCGTGAAGTTTATCACTAGCAATTGCTGAGGACTCCCTGAAATTCAGCGACCTATCTCCACAAGAGAACGGTTGGGCATAAGCTGTCCGGTCGCTGCTAAAGATGCATTATCGAATGTGCCCTCTTCTGGGAAGTGTTATTGCAGACAGCGGCAGCTCGGGACATCTTCGTCTTTTATCAATCTCCATCTGTTTCTGTTCGCTCCCCTGTTCTTGCGGCTTCGTCATATCACTGTGTCCCCGTTGCGCTCTCTGATTTTTTCGTATTTTGTTTGATATTATTGTAATTCCATGGCTGTTTCTTCGCAAAGTAGTGTTCACTCCTCCCTTCTTCTTCAGCGTGCGTCCTGTTTGGCCGCACGGTCAGCATTTCTGGTGCATTGGTGCCACTTTTGCCGTTTCGGCGCTTGATGAGTGTGGGCGCCAGCTGCTTCCGAGTCCACAAGTACATATCGAACAAGCGCCGTCTACACCGCTTTCCGGTTTCCCCGATGTTAAGGCCCATCTTGTGAACGCTGACTTCTTCTCTACACAGAACTTGGCCGTACCATCGCAGGCGAGCTTCGCGCATCTTACCGGCGCGACACCGAGCTCCGGCCGAAGAGCGTCGTTCTTGACGCGCTCCATGCGCGTGACCCCAACTGTCCAACGCAGCCTTTTCTTTCGATGCCGCTTACTGTATACCGCTACTGGTTCACTTTCTTTAGTCGTAAACCAATACTCAGAAAGAAGGCGGTTCTGAAGATTTTAAGACTTCAGCGCCCTGGAATCTTCCTATGACAAAGCACGCCAGCAAGCGAGTGCAAAGCCGTGGGCGCCCATTTGCTAGACCAAACAGCCCTTGTGAGTAAGTTCACATCAACCGTCAGACTGCTATCAGATGTTGCTCGTGATCGCGCGTGCTAGAAAGCCGCGGAATGGCCTCACGCTCTCGAGTACAACTACTCCCGGTTTACACCATTAGTTAACTGGGAATAGTCGCACTCGAGAACGAAGTAGGAGGGTCCAAACCAAGAATCGACCGACGGCCGTGGCGGCGTTAGAGCCACCGAAAGGCGAAGATCGCGATTGCAGCTTCAGTCACCTGCAGTCAGTTATCAAGACCGAAGATGTAGTAGTATCTCTACCACTTTTAATAATAGTTGGAACATGAGGTAGTACCGTCGATGCGGACCTGTTTGAGATGCGTTTTATTCTGCTGGATATCATGCAGGCACTCTGAAGGTGTATATGTGTCTGACCTACTCAAGAAAGTGCACTTGTCAATCAGCGAATTCAACTTAACTCAGTATCATCAACTTTAGCTCAGTTAGGTAGTGGTTAGATAATCGGTCTTCTTGACTCCAAGCGGTCGAACAAAGCCTGCATCTCTCACTGGAGTTCAACATCATTTTTGCGAGCGAATCATGTCATCAGCATAAAGCAACGTCCAAAGGACTACCCTCTGAAGATCTCCAGTAAGGCATCCATGACAACACATAAAGGGAAGGGGAAGTGCAGATTTGGTGTACCCGACAGACCCTGGAAATGTCATTGAAGCCCCTGCAGCAGATCGCACTCCACTCTTATTGTTAGATCAGAAGTAGTATTCGCAACTTCACAGGACCCTTAGGGGACAACGCTTCTCGGCTATTAACACGATAGGGCGACTCCATGCTCTCATTCGCGTTAGCGAATGACCACAGGGAGACAGTCAAGAAAGGGGAGTACGGGCTGGCCACTGTCGGGAAACGTATATAATCCCCACCACTGTTGGCGCTGTGAATTCATCTCTGGAAACACCCATGTACCTTGTAACCGTAAAGCGACATCCAAATTTGCCGTGTATTTGGCATTTGCAATGAGCTGCGTAGGCGCTCGGTTCGGTGAATTGGTACCAGACTCGTTTGGAAAGGCTAAAACGCTGACTTGTCCATGGCTGGCCACCGCACTCCATTGTATAGGCCGAGCAGGCTTTCAAATTGCAACCACCACACCCCGGGGATGGGACTGATTAACGCCGCCCTTTATCCCTCATCCTTACCGTTGAGCTGTCAGTTACGGAAGCCGAGTCCAGTTGGGCTTCTCCTCCATCACCCCTTCTGTTAATCCATCCAAAGTCTTCTCTCGTGGAACAGTTGATAGGCAACCGAGAAGAACGGGGTGGGCTACTCCCGCGGGAGCATCCGCGGAACGTCTGCGGACCAAGGGTGCACGGCGGACGGCGGGCGAGGCGCGGCGCGGCGACTGGTCAGGTGAGGAGTCTCGGCACGATTCCCGCCCTTCCGCAGATGCTCCCGCGGGAGTATAAAGGCGCACGCACACTACTGCGACACCGCGGCGCGGCAAGAGGGGCGACTGCCACTTCCGCGAAATCCGGCGGTCGCGGCGCGGTCGCGTTAGAGCATCATTATAGGCGACGGGACCGACGTCCCAGTGCATGTCGCGCCGCCAGGAATGATTTGAACCATTCCAGCCTGCTGCACTCAGCGCGGCATCGCCGGCGATAGCCGCAAAAGTGTGCATGCCCCCCTCTGCGGCACGTGTCGCTGTGTCGCGCCGCGCCCGTCGCGGCCCTATCCTTCATCATGGCCGTGCCGCGCTGTCGCAGAAGAGTGCATGGGCGTTAACTCAGGTTTCATCTACGGACTGCCGCCGTGCCTGCGTGGCGAGCAATGCGGCATCACCACTAAGTGACTCATGTTTGATTGCCCGCTCGACGTAGTTTATTTCTCCATAATGAGGAAGTAGAGTACGGATATAGTCGGGGAAATAGTTCGAAGAAGAGTTGAACCGTGGTGATCACAGTGAATTCCAGAGGGAATGGACGCCAACGAGACGATCGGTGCTGCCATTGCCTTGACATCCGCAATCTGGTGAACACGCCCTTCCACATTTTTGAGCAGCCCTTCCCTCGTCAATGTGAAACTTGGACCGCCCAATTCCGCTCTTGGCAATTCGTCACCAGGATCTCTGAAGCGACAGTTAAGGTGATCGCGACAACGGCTACCGCGTATGTGGCGGCAGCGGCTGTCGCGACGCGCCGAGCACCTCGTAGATATAGTCAGCTCCGATGGAAGTTGAACCTTGACGATTGGCTGCCGTTTGAATCGGCCATTGGCGCGAAAGTCAATCGCCCGCAGGCGCTGGAGCACGAAGACCGATGCCCTTGTTAGTGCGACCAGATCCTTCGACCCCATGCAGTTTATAAGGTTCCCTAAGGCTACTTTCCTAAGGTGTGCCGTCTAGACTATAAGGCTGTGGCAGCCTCGTACGTTCATCACAGCGAACTACGAACAAGTTGTATTAACGGCGACGAGTAGCTACATACAGCGAATGTAAATGCAGTCTATCTCCTTGTTTCGATTACATATCCGTGTTTTATATGCTTCCGAATTGGTCAAGGGAGGGAACTTCAGAACGAAGGAAATTTTAACACGGGCGCGTCACTTGAGCACACCCTGGAGTCCCCCCTTCCCCTGCCCAAATCTGTGCGTCCATGTCAGTGAAAATCAGCAAGTAACTTTAACCGATCTGCTGTTTCATTGCCCGTCCTGCTTCAACAGAGCAGTAATGCATATGAGCAGGTCAATTTTGTAAAAATATTAGGAGGTGGTGATAACAGTTTTCAGCGTCTTCTGTAACCTCTGATTTTCTCCAGTGATGCGTGACGCGTTCTAAATGGTCTCTGAGGGCTGTGCTGTCATGTGCTGTGATGTAAGGAGCTTATAATCTCAATAATACACATAAAGCTAGGAAAATAACAAGGCTTCCAGCTGCTCGGAACATTGTATATCCATCAATCAAGTCTACCACTGTATTGTTCTAGCCAGTACATGACGCCTCCAAAGCTTAAAGCAGCACGGGAGCATTAGTCCCATCTTTTAAAGGCAATTACTGTTGCTATCATGTGCATTGCCTCTAAGCGATATTTCCCACACGAGTCAGTAAGATGTCGAAATCCCATTTATTCAATGTTGTTGACAAACCAGCTTCTCCAACAGACATTCTTCCTTTTAGGTTCCCTTTATTAATTCACTGTCCAGTTCCTCTTAACACGTTGACAACAATGTCGCGCAATGGTGCGCGACAGTATTATTTCCATCAGAGTGACATTATCTTCGTCCAAACTTTGCCTTGGGAGGTTATTTAAGATGCTTAACACAGTTGCGATGTCCGTTTGGTAAATTACCACCGGCTACTACCCATATGGGCGCGTGTAACGCAGTCGGAAGAGGCGCCGGCTGTCGCGTGCACCCGGTACAAGGTTTCTGGTTCGGATTTCCCGTCCAGGCCAACCAAGACTTCCATCCCTCCGGGGTCGTTGAATTGGTACCAGATTTGTCTGGGAAGGATAGAGCGCTGACTTGTTCATCGACTGGCCACCGCAAGTCATTGTATGGCCAAATACGCATTCAAATCGCCTCCACGACATCCCGTAGAAGTAGAATGCGTGGCGCATCCCAAAAAGGGAATGAGTAACGCCGTCTATTATCCTTTTAACCTTACCACATATCGACAACTAGTGTTGTCACCACCTTTGTCCAAACTCCCTGAATGGGGTTATTTGACGTGCTGGTCACGAATCTGATATCCGTTTCTCAAATTTCGCTTGATTATGATAGGTTACGAGTGGCATGGCTACTCGTAATATATCAGAGGCAACCTATTATGGCATCGACCAGCTATCCATTGAACTTATTTTATTTTATTTTTGACACTTCATTCAATAAAGATAACAAACAAGCGTGATTACAAACTAGAACTACTTGGATGTCATCAAACGTCACAAAGGAGCTCAACTTCACAAATAAAGTCCGGACAAAAAAACATTTTTAATCGACAATCAACAGCTATGAGTTGTTTGGAAGCAATCTGAACAACAGAATTTGTTGCATTTACTGCATTTTGTCTTAATCCTCCTAGTTAGATTCCTTGAAGTCTCATTGCGATTTCTGATGGCAATTTTAGAATTTTTCAGTTTAAGTTCCGTATCAAAAACAATTATTTTCCATTTAGACCACCAAAATGGAGAAAGGAGGGAAGCTCATTGCGGAAAGAAAAGAGTTAGGAATATTGCAAAAACAAAACCAAAATTTCGAGAACGGATATCAGAATCGTGGTGTGCATCTTACAAATTAAATTTATGCTAAGCTAAGGTGGCGAAATATCATGTCACACGAGCGCAATACGCGTGGTCCCGCGGGCCCGACGCGCGAAAATTGAAAATTGTCTTCAACGTGTTAATACTATACTTCGGACCGAATCGAATAATTTCGAATGAATATTCGAATAAATTCGAATATTCGAATATTCATTATTCGAATATTCGGTGAGGTCCAAAATTCGAATATATTCATTATTCGAATATTCGATAAGGCCAAAAATTCGAAAATATTCATTATTCGAATATTCGCTGAGGCCCAAAATTCGAATATATTCGTTATTCGAATATTCGACAAGGTCCAAAATTCGAATATATTCGTTATTCGACTATTCGACGTGCCCCAAAATTCGAATATATTCGAATATATTCGACGCTGCTGAGATAGCCACGGATCTCCCTCGATAGAGAGCCTTCGGGCTCTCTTGTTAAGAAGGATCTCGGGCCGCTTGTCGCAGGGCCACGTGGCACGTCCCCGGGTGGAGGATAAGGGAATTAAACGCGAACCAAATGCGACCGTGTACTGCCCAGAGACGCAGGTGGGATGCAGGGGATGGACTCCTTGCTCCTGCTGTGTCGGGTCGACGCGTTCCTTGTGCGTGGGAGCGGCATGTTCGTGCACAGTGTGCGCGGATGTGTCCATGACTGTGCGGATTGTAACTGTGTCGGCCCGGCCAAAAGCTTGCACTCGGTAGACTGGGAGTACATGTAATGCGATTCGAGGCCGCCTTAAGTCTCGCCCCGTCCCATCGGGCAGTCTGGCTGGCTGCCCGGAGTTCTTCGCCCGCACGACAGAGCCTGACTGGCTACCCGTGTTGTATGGAAGTCAAACACAGCAGCACTAAAGGGCCTCATTCCCCTGACCCCGAAAGAGCGCCCATTTGTGCAGCGATGGAAAGGACGAGTACGGAGAGGCTGCTAAAATCTCAGGGCCTAACCAGGCTGCGCAAATTGAGAAGGTCTAGGACGACGATCTGTACTTAGAACGCCCGCACACTTGCATCGGAAGCATCCGTCGAGGACCTGATGATGCAAGCCAAGAAGATCAAGTACGACGTCATCGGACTGACCGAGACGAGAAGACACCACCCCCTACACGCCGCCTACGACTCCGGAGAAGAACTGTTCCTCGGAATATGCGGCAGCAGGGGAGTAGGCGGCGTTGGTGTCCTCGTCAACACGCACTTGGCCATGAACATCGATTCGTACGAGTCTCTGACAACCCGAATCGGACGTCTGCGACTGAAGCGATGTGGTTCCGTGCCAGCTTTGACTGTGTTCGTCGCGTATGCCCCAACATCCGACTACGACGACGAAGAGGTCGAAGCCTTCTACGTGGAGCTGGAGAAGTTCTAGAAGGAAGATCACACCTTCTACAAGGTGATCGTCGGCGACTTCAACGCCAAGATCGGACCGCGAAGGTCGCCAGAAGAACTTCACATCGGAACCCACGGTTTGGAGTGGAACGAGCAAGGTGAAAGGCTGTATGAGTTTATCATGTCGACCAAGACCATCCATGGAAACTCGCAGTTCCAGAAGCCTCCCTCCCTACGATGGACCTGGGAATCTCCCGGTGGCCAGTTCCACAACGAGATCGACCACATCATCTTCAATCGCAAGTATTGCCTGACCGACGTCTCCGTTGTCCCCAAGTTCTATACGGGATCGGACCACCGCCTCCTTCGCGCGAGGTTTCGCTTTTCGCGTCAAGGAGAGAAGGCCGCGAAGTTCAAGAAGAGGAATCCCAGAACGACCATCAACTGGGACCTTTACACCTCTCTTGCCGGCCTTTGGGAAGATGTCGTCATGGACAACGTCGATGAGGAATACGACCGCTTCGTGCACCATCTCCACGATAGTGCTAAGGGAGCCGAGAGCTTGAAGACCACCAAGAGGCGCCTGTCTCCGGAAACTCGAGCTTATACGCCAGCGTGGAGCAGCACGAGAGTCAGGCAACTATCAGCTGACGTTCGAGCTTGCGAAGCTATGCAGAGCGGCGATAAAGGAAGATCTCAAGGAGAGAAGGGCGGAAGTGTTGGCTGAAGCAACAGAGGCAGCGTTGAGCATCCGCAATGCCTGCCAAAACTTCGCCAACTTCAAGACCAAGATGACCGCTCTCCGACGTCCTGACGGAACCGTCACCTCTTCCAGAAGGACCATGGAGAAGGTCATCCACGATTTCTACTCCGATCTCTTCGATACCCACGTCCACCTGCCCCATGCCATCTTCCGCAGGATGGATACGTCATCCCCTCTGTTCTCCCTTCCGAGATCCGACACGCCATCTCGTCGGTGAAGAAACGTACAGCACCCGGTCCCGACAGGATCAGACGCGAACACCTGAAGTACCTCCCGCCAGCGCTCATCAACACCCTGGCGCGGCTCTTCACACGATACCTGTCGGAGTGCAAGGTTCCATCTCAGTGGAAGACCAGCAAGACCGTCTTGCTGTACAAGAAGGGAGACGTGCATGACATTGGCAACTATCGCCCGATCTGCCTGCTGTCCGTAGTCTACAAGCTGTTCACTCGAGTCATCCTGAATAGGATCAGCAGAACGCTGGACGAAGGACAGCCACGCGAACAAGCAGGATTTCGGAGAGGATTCAGCACGATCGACCACATACACACCATTACGAAGCTCATCGAAGTATCGCGAGAGTATAAGCTGCCGCTGTGCCTTACGTTCATCGACCTGAAGAAGGCATTCGACTCCGTCGAGACTGAAGCGGTCTTCGACGCCCTGCTCACTCAGGGCGTTCCTACTCAGTACATCAGAGTCCTTCGAGAGCTGTACAGTGGATTCACGACCAAGATCTCTCCATTCTACAACGACGTCGTCATCGACGTAAGGAGAGGGGTTCGGCAAGGGGATACCATATCCCCGAAGCTCTTCAGCGCCACCTTCGAAAACGTCATGCGCGAACTAAAATGAGAAGACATAGGAGTGAAGGTCGAGTGCCGGCAACTACATCATCTTCGCTTCGCTGTCGACATCGTGGTCATAACACCGAGCAACAGCCAGGCGGAGCGAATGCTGGCCGACTTCGATCGTGTATGTGGGTACGTTGGACTGCAGCTTAATCTTGCGAAGACGAGTTCATGAGGAACGGACAAGTTTTTCGCTCAACGGAGTGAACATCTCCGAATGCTCCAGCTGCGTGTATCTGGGTCGCGAAGTCAATATGGCCAACGACCTAGCGCCGGAGCTGAGCAGGAGGAAACGAGCGGCTTGGGGAGCTTTCAAGAGCGTCGAAGAAGTCGCGAAGAAGACGAACAACGTCCGACTCCGTGCCCACCTATTCGACTCCACTGTTCTTCCTGCCCTAACATACGCCTCAGAGACCTGGGCTATACGAAAGCAGGATGAACACGCGATCAGCGTCGCGCAGCGTGGAATCGAGAGGACGATGCTCGGAGTGACACGACTCACGCAAGTGAGAAAAGGCCTCCGGAGTTCCGAGCTTCACCGACGTTCGAAGATCAGAGACGCTGTCGCGTGAGCCAAGTTGTCGAAAATTAGGTGGGCCGGCCACGTAATGCGCTTCGCAGACACCCGCGGGACGAGAGTCGTTACCGACTGGATTCCGCGAGATGTCAAGAGAACACCGGGACGCCCACCAACGCGTTGGTCGGACTTCTTCGTGAAAGCCCTGAACGCCCGATATGACTCGTCGTGTCCCTCGAGCGAGGAGGATCCATTGGACCACTCTGGCACGCGACAGGAACGAATGGAGACGCTTCTGGCGCCCGCTCGAGCAAGTCGATGATCAACGGGACGACAGGTGATACAGGTGATACTGAGATAGACTACTGGGAGTCAGTTTTTGCGCATTCTGGATATAACTCGCCTAAAGTCAAGTATATGAAAAACCAAGGTTTGAGCTCAGCAGCTCGAGCTCTATCGTTTGGTATACATATTTCATATGGAGCCATGAAAATGTTCGAAATGGGAAACATGATTAATTACCCAAGCGAAGGCCGACCAATGGACTTGAGAAACATGAACGATGCGGCCAAGGTCGACCTCTGTCGAAAGTACTTCATCGTCGGTTTGTTTGGTCTACCGTTGGTGTGGCTTAGGAACACATCCTGGTTCTTTGGCTGAGGCTTTCTTCGACCGCAATCACCGGCCACCAATACCAATCGGAAGTATGTCACGCTGAGTGCCAAGGAGCGATCTTCTGGTTAATAGTAATATGCGTTTGGGAGACCATCTTCCAGTCGTACCGTTCGAGAAGTGTCGCATGGGCAGACTATTTGACATTCATTTTCTCAGTCGGAAGGGTATAGACTGGCTGCGATCTCACCCCAAATTGCCACAGCATCATTCATCCTTCTCAAGGTCCTTTTCTGTGATTCTCTTGAAGGAGACCTTATTTCTCAGCTTAACAGCGAGGTGTTTCCTCACTCAATTGTTGTTTTTTCTTGTCCGGGTTTGTAACATAAAACATCATATACATATTAACATAATGCCTTTAAGTAACATGTCGTGTTTGAGATTACGTTTATTTCTGTATTTATTTATTTATTTATTTATTCAAGGCGTAGACATGAGTATTTGCTTTACGAGGGTCATCAGAAGCCGTAGAATATCTACAATTTCAACCAAAGTATTCGCTATTGATAAATTTTGTGGCACTATGTCAGTTGTGCGTTACGGTCGGAATTCAATAAGATTAGAAGAGTTTGGATTTGAAAATTGAAGACACGATCTTACAGAAGAATTTAGAAAAGGCATTTAGCCTAGGGCTCAATTTGACTTTCATTTCAAATACTTCTGTCGTATACTTCACACCGAATCGAATAATTTCGAACGAATATTCGAATAAATTCGAATATTCGAATGTTCATTATTCGAATATTCGGTGAGGCCCAAAATTCGAAAATATTCATTATTCGAATATTCGATGAGGCCCAAAACTCGAAAATATTCATTATTCGAATATTCGATGAGGCCCAAAATTCGAAAATATTCATTATTCGAATATTCGACGAGGCCCAAAATTCGAATATATTCATTATTCGAATATTCGACAAGGTCCAAAATTCGAATATATTCATTATTCGAATATTCGACAAGGTCCAAAATTCGAATATATTCATTATTCGAATATTCGGTTTTTCGTGAAACCGAATATATTCGATTATTCGTTTATTCGAAAAAATTTTGAAAGGACACAAGTATAGTTAATACCCGTGTTACTGGGCGAGCTTTTTCAGGCGGAAATCGGGTCGGGGGAAGGGGCGGGTCAACATGGCCCGTCGCGGCGAGTAGCTACATACAGCGTATGTAAATGCAGTCTTATCTCCTTGTTTCGATTACATATCCGTGTTTTATATGCTTCCGAATTGGGCAAGGGAGGAAACTGCAGGATGTAGGCAATTTTAACACGGGCGCGTCACTCGAGCCACAGCCTGGAGTCCCTTCCCCTACCCAAATCTCTGAACAGGGCTATAGCATTGTTTGTACCTATTCTTTACTATCCGTATGTTTTGTCGCTTTGTTTTTGTGTTGGTGACACTTTTTAGGGGGTGACCCTCCCGACCCGATTTGCGCCTTTTTCAAACCATTGTCCTTTTATCTCATCAAAAATCGCCTTCCACAGCTCTCTCTATCTGGAACTAGCACATGCCTTCTACACGCGCTTTCCGAAATAAAAAATGGTTGTCAATGCTTCCTTACTCTTTTGAAAAATGTATTAATGAAACGCATTCGCCGACCGACCTAGCACCGGTCGCAGTAGAGGTGCTGAATTGTCGAGTGTTCCGCTGCCTGGACTCTAGGATGGGCGAGGAGAGAAGTAGGGAGCAATGTGAGGAGAATTCACAGTCAGGGGACACAATGGATCGACCGATAGATGAAAACATGAGTCATGTTCGTCGTTTATCATATAGCCGTCGAAGAATCAGATCGCACTGACAAGAGCATCAGTTTTTTCATCGTCCGGCCTGCTTCATTATGGAATCTGCTCCACGGCAGCAATGCGCGCTCTGCTCGACTCGCCTCATCTCGTACTGAAACCTCGTCCGTGGCTGACGCGGCACCAGGTCTGTCTACGGTAATCGAGCGTGGCGCTCCGCCCTCTACTGTAATGGGAGACCCTAACGTACGAACCAGGGATGAGCGGATTATCCGTTATCCGTTATCCGTTATGGTTTCCGGCGGGTTTTGGTCTATCCGTTTTGTTGTTCATTATCCGGAAATTTTTGGCCGGATAACGAACAACAAAATCTTGCACGCTTATGATTACTTAGTTAAATATGAGGGCAATTTTTTAAAAATCGTTTTGTGTTTTTTCCACTGATAGTCGAGTTGACGCTGGCAATCTGGTTCGGTGTCTTCTCTTAGTTCCCAATAGTATAACTAGGCTTAGCTATGCTCATAGCGCGTTTTAAAATGCAGAACTCTGCCTTGCTCATGTCTTTCTGGGGATTTTTACCAAAATTCCTTCTAGCATAATGTGCGATCCGGATAAAACCATTTGTTCAGAGGTGAAAGGGCTAAACGTTCACACGAATCAATTCGTTTCAAGGAAGTGCCAGATCTTCAAATTTTGACACGATTTTTTAGCTTTTCAACCTGTTTTTAGCATACGCATGGCTTCGAGTGACTGGTCGATGAAAACCCAGTACTTTAATATTTATAAATAACTTCAAAGCTTCGCGCTTTTCGAAGCTACTCAAATTCGAATATTCGAAATTTGTGAGCATTCGAATACTGGAAGCAATATCAAAGTAATGGTACTATGAGGGGGGGCAGCCCTCATAGTACCATTACTTTAATATTTCCAAATAACTTCAGATTCGTCTGCAGGTGTACGGGTAGTTGTTGAACAGTAGAAGTAGCTGTCGATGGGTTGTGGGTCCAATACTGGTATACAAACTTACTCATTGGGCCGACGTTTTAGCACAACCCTTTCGGAGTCTAAAAAAGGCAGGCAAGGCTTAGGGTGCACTCGGAAGAATTATAGCGGGTTGTGATAGTTTTTAAGCTAATGGAAGGACAAAACGAAAGAGGAGAGTAAAATAACTCAACCGCCACCCTTGGATGAGTACCGGCGTCAGTGTGTGGGATGCACGAGTCACATCTATTGTATTTCTACGCGAAAATGTTTTCTAGGTCTCCCCTGTCTTGGTAAGGACAGCTTCGTTCTCCAACGCCTCTTTCATCTCATTTTCCCATCAATATGAAACCACTTTACTTGAATTGATCAGGGGATTAGCAATTCCTCTCTTTTCTGGTCTTATCCAGTCTCTGAAGATGCTTGAGGCAGCCGAGAGAAGGTTGTCTAACAGCGTTTGTTCCCCAACATGATGGATTTATACTACAATTCTTTTCAAATAGCCTAAAAACAATTTACCTTCTCAGAGGCAAAATAGAGGGCTTTGTTCGATCTGGGCAAGAATTAGGATTAAAACTGATTAAAGGCTTACAAAAAGCGACTCCTTCTAATGACTGCTCCACCTAGGCCCAGAAATCCCATAGGATCTATATTAGTGACCTCATTGCAACTGAAAAACATGAGCAAAGGATACAGGATGACGTTAATCAGTCCCTTTGCGGGATGCGTCACGTACTCCTACGGGATATTGTGGAGACGGTTTAGATATGTCGAATGAATTGCGGTGAACAGCCGATGGACAGTACAGTGCATTAACCTTCCCAAAAAATCCTCATGGGTACCACCAAGTCACTAGCCCGAAAGTGGGGAAAGCTTTATTGACCTGGACGGGAAATCCGAAACAAGAACATTGAGTCGGAGACGGAGTGCATGCGCCAGTTCGCGCTCGTCCAACTGCGCTAACACCGCCGCGAAGAAGACACCAATAAGAACGTTAAATATGGCTTATTTGCTATTTGAAGAGGACAGTGTAACAATCCCCGACGTACTATTGGAGAAAGACTGGTTTAAATTTAGTTATTTTTGGTACTATTGTACTTAGTGTACCGCACTAAATCTTGTTCAAAATAAGTCTACTAGGGGTAATCTGCCATGAGAAGAATGAATATCATAGTCGTTTTTTTGCGGAAATGCCGTATAAGCCCGCTATATTAAGCTCGAATCGCCCAAGGCCTTGCGAAATAGCGCACGCTAGGAAGAGACGCAGAGTGCGCGCCTCCTACCGATGCGCACTATTTCGCCGTCTTTAGTCTACAGCAGAGCTTAGCCAGGGACAGAAGCCTTGAAATCTTGAAAAGCCATGAAAGCTGTTGTATGGTCTCCTCCCCCCCCCCCCCCTCCTCGGAGACGGCCGCGAATGCGTGCTGGTAGGGGCGGAGTGTCTGCGTCTCTTACCAGCGCGCGCTATTTCGCAAGGCCTTGGGCGATTCAAACTTAATATAGCGGGCTTATAAGGCATTTCCGCAAAAAACGACTATGATATTCGTTCTTCCCATGGCAGATTACCCCTAGTAGACCTATTTTGGACAAGATTTAGTGCGGTACATTAAGTACAATAGTGCCTAATTTTTTTGTTGTTTGTTCGCTATCCGTTTTTCCGTTATCCCGCCATTTTTAGGCGAAATCATCCATTATCCGTTGTCCGGGACTCAAAATTTGTTTATCCGCTCATCCCTGGTACGAACCCGCGCGGGACAACTCGTACATAAAGACCGCCTCTCCCGGCCTTTGTGAGCACAAAGCACTTTGCGCGTCGATTACCCTGTGTGACCTGTACGCTGCTAAACTCCCTACCTGACGCCTTTTTCTCAATTTGCTTGCCACTGGGACACTTTTCAAAGCTGTCGGCTTGTTGAATCTATTCATCGTTCGTTCCGGACTTATTTAGGCTGATTACAGGCCAGCGACGCTGACACTGATGCGATATTGGCTGTAGAGTGGCAAATGTACGAGCACGAGCGCGAAGTAGCAACGGAAAGCGAACAGACATCCAGTGACAAGACAAAGCCAGAAAAACGCAAGTGGAAGGAGAGAGACCAGAGTGCGGATAGCGCAGAAGTACGAGCCTTCGTTGTTCTTTTTTCAATTACAGCTGTTATTAGCTTGCTCATAGCTAGAAGTAGTCCACCTACAAGCACGAAGATCACCCTGTCATCAGTATTTTGTTGTTTGTATGACTTTACACGCACACTAAATTGCTGAGGGTAGCGACGAGTCATTCGCCAAAAATTGGACGAATTTGCCCATAGTATTCGGGCGTTCGTTGCGGGACCACGCGACTGTTGACTTCGTTCAAATCAATACGCGGACTTGTTGAGTAGGCCGTCATCGTTCCTCCGAGCATTGCCCTACACGTTTTTCTTGTATTTCGCAACCCTTTTCTTCGAATCTTTCCGGATTGTCGGCTGGAAAGCATAATAAACGAGGACGAAATCAACGGAGAGCATGAAACATTGAGGAAACTCGAAAACTAGCAGAAGGGAAGTAGAGGGTGTAGATGTATCCCCATACGTGAAGTACATATGTGAGCGCGTAGTAGCCAAAGGAGATGAGTTTCGATTAGCCCAGCTGCAAGAAATATATTGCAGCCACGTTTAAGTGACTTTCTATTGAACAAATTACAATTTTAACTGCTCACCGTTCTTTGCATAAGTCTTGCAAAGGGCATCAACCTCTAAATATCTCGCTATAAGGGCAAGTTGGTTTCGAGCGTCTACCACTTACTTCATCACAGGACTGCATCCTCCTACTTCGGCACAAAAAAAAAAAACGGATCGCGGTGCAATGTTATCAATTGCGAGAAAATGTTCACATTTTTTCCAGTTCGATAAAGCCACTGTCTGCTAAAGGCATTCTCTTCCTGACACTTCATTAGGCACCATTTACTTAGTCGTTTACTTCTCGGTCGCTGAAAGCACCACACATTAGTGAAGTACTGCTTACACTGTGCTGCGGAACACTTGACGTCTGAAGTGGTACGTATGTTCTATAACCTGAACCATTTGAGGCGGGAAACTAGGTGGTGCAATCCCTGTCGGGGGGGGGGGGCAGTCCATTTCAACTTCTAAAGAAATGCAACATGCACCACAACATATGGATAAGTATAAATATGCTTACATTATCCATTGCTGTCCTTCCAATACCAAAATCAGCTTTCTAAATTGCTTTCCTAGTTGGGGGAGGGAGTAATGAAACACAGCAAATTGAACAGAAACCTGTAACAATTACAATACTATAAAACCACGAAAACACGTTAAAGCAACGTTATTACCTTAACCAATTAGTGCATAGCAGTTTGCAATTTCTTTCCAAAGCAAATAGAATTTTGGATCACAACCGTGCTGCAGTGCATAGTGCCCCCCCCCCCTCCACCGTTCATAGTCCCATAGGTGCAATCCCTGTCGGGGGGGGGGGGGGGGCCAGTCCATTTCAACTTCTAAAGAAATGCAACATGCACCACAACATATGAGTAACAATTACAATACTATAAAACAACGAAAACACGTTAAAGCAACGTTATTACCTTAATCAATTAGTGCATAGCGGTTTGCGATTTCTTTCCAAAGTAAATAAAGTTTTGGATCACAACCGTGCTGCCGTGCATAGTGCTTCCCCCCCCCCCCCCCCCCCTCCTGCACCGTGCATAGTCCCATATTAAAACTTTTTCAATGTTTCAGCGGAACGCTCGGACATTTCCAAGAGAGGGGATCAGGTAAGTTAAGGCATTCATATGTTGTATTGCATGTTGTAAGTACACATGCGTAGCTATCGTTAACAATTCATAATGGAGTGCCCCCCCCCCCCCCGACAGGGATTGCACCGTCCCATATTAAAACTTTTTCAATGTTTCAGCGGAACACTCGGACATTTCCAAGGGAGGGGATCAGGTAAGTTAAGGCATTCATATGTTGTATTTCATGTTGTATGTACACATGCGTAGCTATCGTTAACAATTCATAATGGACTGCCCTCCCCGAGACAGGGATTGCACCAGCTAGGTTACTGGAAACTCAGTAGATGAAGCAGAGCAGGCACTTGGGCAATTAAATTTGCTGTCAGCGTTAATAAAATGCATACGCAATCGGCATCAACTATTTGCTCCTTGGTTTTCCGCAGTTGCCACTGTTGTCCCTCATCCTTCTGCTGTTGATAGAACTATCGCTTGGTGCACACCTCTTCTAAAGGTTATTAGCATTAGGTTGAAAAAAGTTCATTTTTTTCAAAAACTTATTACTTCGCAACTACAGTGTCAGATCAATTGAGATAAACTCCATTTTGTTCCACTACACTTCTCCAAAGACTTGGTACTTTTCTAATTCCTCTCGCTTAAAGGACTGCAGTTCTGGAGTTGTACCATTGGTGGATCAGTTTTTGAGGTCTTTATCCGTTTCAAAATATTTCTCTCCAATTTCTTGCTTGAGAGCACGGAGGAGATGGTAGTCGGTAGTGGCGAGGTCAGGGCTATACGGTGGATGTGGCATTACCTCCCAGCCCAGCTCCTTTATTGTTTCTCTTGTGATTCTTGCAACATGTGGTTTTGCACTGAGTGTCTGACAGGGCATGTGGAATCCAAGCTCCAAATTTCCATGCAAAGCCAACGCCCTTCAGATGGATTCCCACTATCCTATGAGACACTCCGAGCTTCTCTGCCAATTGACGTGTCTTCTGCCTACTATCGGTACGAAGAAGATGGAGTAGTTCAGTGTCGTCCAATTCAGTTGGCCTTCCTGACCTTGCTTTGCCCTCGAGTGAATAATCTTCCTTCAAAAACTTTCCGAACCACTCATAACAGGCGCGATGAGTTATAGATCCCAAGCCATATACACGGTTAATTTGGTCGGCCGCATGGCATTCTGTACATCCTTTAATGAAGTCATGAAGAATGCAGTGCGGAAAATGGCCGTGAGGTAGATCTGGCATTGAGTCCGGAAGATTGGATAGATAGCGAAGTACAAGAACCTGACTGTCCGCGTGCGAACGGTAGACAAGTGTGACAGGATTATGAAATCAGCAATCAATACTGGCTAGTGTGTTTACAAGGAGAACGAAAAAAAACTTGTTGAAGTGTGAAGAGAGTTTTTTCCAACCTAATATATCATCCTTGTTCTCCAATGTCAAACCGACATTCTCACTACGAACGCAGTGCGAGCAATATTCTTATGGCTGCCTCGTTCACCAGTTGTGGTGGGTGAGACAGAGAAGAGCTCATGTCGTCTCGCAAGGACTGCCGAAGTGCTGTGGGAAAACTCGTCCGATTCTTGGCGGATAACTCGTCGTTACCTTTGGCTATTTTCAACGGAGGTCAATGAACGTCCCATGGCAACTTTAAAAGTGACCTATTGAGGGCTGTGGGGACTGTAAGAGAAGCACCGTTTTGGTTTTCAAATTTACTGCAGACATCTGGGTAAGTCAAAAATTGCAAAAAAAACCGTATCACTTCAGCGCAGGCCAATACAACAAAACTGACGTCTGGACTGCCATGTCGTCGTTAGAATCTAACCGGCAAAAAGTTTGGGGCTCGAGCAGTAGCGGAATTACAGTGAACTCACAATTTGCTTGTTAGCCGTACAGTAACCGACATTGAGGTGCGCCGCTCACGAAAAAAGGGGCAGCGCCTGGATGGCCGAGTGGAAACGGGGACGGACTTGCAGGAAAGAGGTTAGGAGTTTGGGTCCAGAGGGTGTGTTACTGCATTGCTGGGCTAGTAATATATAGTTGATTGGCCACTGAGGAGAGCACGACCTTCCTTTGCCTACAAAATATGTAGATAGTATTCTTCGCCGTGACTGTCTTCGTTATACATTGACGGTGGGTCTGTCGACAGTACTATACTTAATACTACCCACATCATTGTCATCATCCGGCGACCAGTCTACAGCTTTGACTTCGTTCAAGTCAAACGAACGTCACGAATCAGAGAACGTCTATGGAATAAACATCAAACAAAAAACTACCTGCCATGCTCTATCCTCTTCAGCACAATCAATATCCCCATAGATAGCATTTTAAAGTATGCTCCGAAAGGCATCTGCCATGGCGATCTCTTCACGAATAGGGACAGAGTAGTCGGGAGGAAGGCAGTTAGTAAGACAACGAATAACTCGGCACGGAGAACACATTGTATTATACAAGTGATACCACCTCCAGGCAGAAGTCTCGTATAGTGTGCGAAGGATGATAAAGATAAATCTTTTTATCCATTATTTTCAAGCTTTCCCCGACTTTTGGAGCCAAGAAGTACGGTAGTGCTGACAAACCCACCGTCAATGCCTAAAGAAGACGGTCAAGATCTACCACTATATAATTGAGTTAGCTCCCTGCCCTGTAGATGGTGAGGCGTATCCCACTCAGGTTGGAAGCCTGACTGGGATACGCCTCGTGGAAACACGCGCAATCTCATGGGACCCCTAGCTACGCCTCTGCGTACCTCGCGCGGGCAACGTCTGCCGTTCAACATGGGATGTTGTTACACCAGAGGACGCGTAGCCTCCTCCTGCTTGACACAACGGCATCTGCGCGCGTTTCTGAGTGCCTGAATCCAGAAGACGGGTTCCCTTCGTCACACCACAACCTTCTGGAGACAGAAGAGGAAACACCGTCGTCCTAGGAGGACGGATCCCATTCAGAATTGAGCATGAGATGCTGCTGCAGCAGAGGAACCGCAGCCTCCTCCTGCTTGACACAACGGCGTCTGCGCGCGTTTCTGAGTCCCTGAATCCAGAAGGCGGGCTCCCTTCGTCGCACCACAACGGTCTGGATTCAGAAGATCGAAAAGAAAGGAAGCAGATGTCTCATCCTCGTCGTACGACGACCGGCCGCATGCAGAACTCAGCATTATCCCATGTTGAACGGAAAACTTTACCCGCGCCAGGTACGCCTCTGCGTACCTCGCGCGGGCAAGGTCTGCCGTTCAACATGGGATGTTGTTACACCAGAGGACGCGTAGCCTCCTCCTGCTTGACACAACGGCATCTGCTCGCGTTTCTGAGTGCCTGAATCCAGAAGACGGGTTCCCTTCGTCACACCACAACCTTCTGGAGACAGAAGAGGGAACACCGTCGTCCTACGACGACGGATCCCATTCAGAATTGAGCATGAGATGCTGCTGCAGCAGAGGAACCGCAGCCTCCTCCTGCTTGACACAACGGCGTCTGCGCGCGTTTCTGAGTCCCTGAATCCAGAAGGCGGGCTCCCTTCGTTGCACCACAACGGTCTGGATTCAGAAGATCGAAAAGAAAGGAAGCAGATGTCTCATCGTCGTCGTACGACGACCGGCCGCATGCAGAACTCAGCATTATCCCATGTTGAACGGAAAACTTTACCCGCGCCAGGTACGCCTCTGCGTACCTCGCGCGGGCAACGTCTGCCGTTCAACATGGGATGTTGTTACACCAGAGGACGCGTAGCCTCCTCCTGCTCGACACAACGGCATCTGCTCGCGTTTCTGAGTGCCTGAATCCAGAAGACGGGTTCCCTTCGTCACACCACAACCTTCTGGAGACAGAAGAGGGAACACCGTCGTCCTACGACGACGGATCCCATTCAGAATTGAGCATGAGATGCTGCTGCAGCAGAGGAACCGCAGCCTCCTCCTGCTTGACACAACGGCGTCTGCGCGCGTTTCTGAGTCCCTGAATCCAGAAGGCGGGCTCCCGTCGTCGCACCACAACGGTCTGGATTCAGAAGATCGAAAAGAAAGGAAGCAGATGTCTCATCGTCGTCGTACGACGACCGGCCGCATGCAGAACTCAGCATTATCCCATGTTGAACGGAAAACTTTACCCGCGCCAGGTACGCCTCTGCGTACCTCGCGCGGGCAACGTCTGCCGTTCAACATGGGATGTTGTTACACCAGAGGACGCGTAGCCTCCTCCTGCTTGACACAACGGCATCTGCTCGCGTTTCTGAGTGCCTGAATCCAGAAGACGGGTTCCCTTCGTCACACCACAACCTTCTGGAGACAGAAGAGGGAACACCGTCGTCCTACGACTACGGATCCCATTCAGAATTGAGCATGAGATGCTGCTGCAGCAGAGGAAGCGCAGCCTCCTCTTGCTCTACACAGCGACAACTGCGCGCGCTTCTGAGCGTCTGTTTCCAGATACGGATCCCCTTCGTCGCGCAATAAGCATCTGGAGTTGTTAAAAGAGGTGACACCGTCGTCGTTCGACGAGCGGCCTTATCCAGAATTCAACATAGGATGCTCCTCCAGCCGAGGAAGCTCAGCCTCCTCTCTATTGACACAGCGGCATCTGCGCGCGTTTCTGAGCATATGGATTCAGAATACGGGTCCAATACGTCGCGCAACAATCGTCTAGAGCGAGAAGCGGTTCACCGACGTCGTGTGACGAGTGGCCGCATTCAGAATTCAGCATTATCCCACGTTGAACGGAAAATTTTACGCGAGGTATGCCTTTGCGTACCTCTCAGGGGCAACGTTTGCCGTTTAACATGGGATGTTGCAGCAGAGGAAGCGCAGCCCTCTCCTGCTTGACTCAGCGGCGTCTACGCGCGTTTCTGAGCATTTGATTCTGAATACGTGTCACTGACGTCTGCCTTGAGCATGGGAGGACTACTAAGGGGTGGTGGAGAAGGGAGGTAAAGGGCCTTTAGAATGGACCAGGTGAGCGTCCAGGAAGGAAAGGAACAACCTGAAGGAGGGACCAGGGCGGGGAAGCCAGAAAGAAGAGACCAGTAGGGGGTCAATAGTGAAAACAAGGAAGTGCGCCAGGGGTTGGGATCAGGAAGGTGGGGGGGGGGGGGGGGAAGACCAGTAAAGGCGGACCAGCAATTAGATCTAGAAAGAAGAAACGAGTGAGGCGGAAGCTGGCGCCCGGAATCGGAAGACGTACCAACAGTGGAGGGGCTGAAGTACTGCGCAGCACAAACCAATGATGTTACTAGACGGTGAGGAGAAAATATCTATGATGAAAGGTACCGAAGTGGTGAACGGCTTGATGTCGATGAAGTACGCAGCAGGTCCTAGATGTTAGCGAATTTTATGTTTCACAAAAACTACTTTCCATAGGTCAGTGATGGTGCAAAGTCGCGCGAAGCGCGCAAGTGCGAGACATGCCGTTAGGCGTGTCGGAGCACTTGTAAAGAATATTATCTATTTTCTAGCTGGGACAGGCCCTTGAATGCTACCGAGGAACTGCAAGAAAAGTCGCCTGTTCTCCCATTGGCGATGTTAGCTTGATTTGAACGAAACGCAGAACTGATCGCCGGACGATGATAATGTGGGTAGTATTACGCCTCCTTGACACAGTGAGAAGGTTGCTGTATGTGACGGCCGTGATTTTACTAGCAATATGGTCGGCTGAGCATGAAGAAGACAGATTGGTATTGTTATACTTTCTCTCCAGAGGTCGAAGAGGGGTCGGAAAAAATCAAACATTAGTATATTAATTAATTATACAAATATACTAAATAATAATAAAATATAATAAATAAATAAATATGAAAGCAATTTTTCCATTTTTTCCTCAGTTTCTCCTCGGTCTTTGGAGTCGGGAAGTACAGTAGTGCGAACAGACCAAGCGTCAATGCCTAACGAAGACGGTTAAAACAAAGAATATTATCCATTTTGTAGGCGAAGAAAAGTCGCCTGCTCTCCTAATGGCCAATCGAACTACGTATTATGAACGCTGTTGCTTTGCGTGCTTATCATTGTGTTTATATCGCATCATCCAGGTTAAAATAAAGTTCTAATGTCAATATGGGACACTACCGTGGTCAAGATATGCCTTTCATCGACAAAATCGGATCGAGCAAGCACAGCATTGCATGAACACACCCTCCGGACCCCAACCTGACCCCTTTCCTGCAAGTCCACCCCCGTATCCACTCGGCCGTCCAGGCGCTATCCCTTTTTTCGTGAGTAGCGCACTTTAATGTTCCATTTCGGTTACTGTACCGTTAACAAGCAAATTGTGAGGTCGCTGTAATTCTGCTACTGTTCCAGCCACAAATTTTTTGCAGGTGAGATTCTAACCACGAAATGGCAGTTCCAGACGTCAGTTTTGTTTATCGGCCTGCACTGAAGTGATACGGTTTTTTTGCAATTTTTGACCTACTCAGATGTCCGCAGGAAATTTGAAAACCACTACGGCACTTCTGAGACAATCCCCTACGACGCTCAATAGCTCCATTTTAAAATTGCCACGGGACGCTCATTGACCTCCCTTGTTAGTCGCGAGTTGAGTTTACTAGAGCCACTTCGTGGCCTGTAATCTTGATTAACTAATTCGGAATTCACAGTGGTTCATTAAAATTCAGAGTGAGAGGCGATTACTCAATGCGGAGCATGAAAAACTATCGTTTTCAATACTTTTCGCTTCCCCTTTCTTCTGAAGAGCTTGTGCCGTGCAACGTACTTGCTCGCAATCGATTTGCAGAGTGCTTGAAGATTTTTAGATGACGTAGTGCGGGCTCCATGTGACTCGCGATGCGGCTTGCCGTTGGCTAAGACAAAGGTCTACTTCCGGTCCCTAATTAGGCGCATAAACGGATACCACGATGTGGTTTTCTTGGCGCGTGCTAAGGAAATTGTGCGAAGACCAGTTACGTATGATACGTTATTTAGATACGTATGCAGCACGTCTTCTCATATCGTGCGGGTAACAGGATGGCCTCCAATTGTTTCGTTAACTCACCTTCATCGTCCTTTATGTTGTTATCTTCCGAACATGATGCGTGAACGAGAGGCTTCATTCGTTCCCATCGGAAACGCCAGTGGGTCATCCACGAGACGAACGTGTTGACCCACCTTGTTGGAGATCTTCGACGAGGATGTCTGACGTTCCTCGGGCTCTCCTCAGTATTCTTTGCGACCGTAGATCGCGTAGTTTCCTCACAATTTGACCGTTACGTTGGCAATTGGCCTTTCCACTGAATCACGATGATGAGACATTCCTCTCACATCGGAACTGCGAAGTCCGGCTTGTACTGAGGTTTCCTGATATCCTTCATAAGACAAAGTTCCATCGTTCCATGTGGTTCTTAGGGTCCTCTGCGGTGTGGTCCAGGTCTCCACCGCGTAGCAGAACGCAGGGAGAACTGTCGAATCGAATAGGTTCGACTGGAGGTTAAAGGCTCAAGACGGTCAGATGCTCGGTTGCCTTCGCGAGAACGGAGATTTCGGTCTTCATTTATTGGCTTGGCATTTAAGCTATTGTTAACGACTTTTAGTAGCTGAAGAGATGATAACGCTATGACGGCTCAAAATGCTTCTATCTTCCTTTGAGACTTACTTTATAGGATATAAGAATATGTAATAAAACGCGAGAGGTCTACTGGACTTTGTTTAGGAAACATTTGTGAGAAGAAAACGCGTCGCAGTTAGCAGGGAACTTCAAGAGGAGCCTCTGCCAATGAATGTGGCCACTGAGATCCGAGACGGTGAGCTGGGCGTTTTTATGTCGGTTCATGTTTCACCTTCCTTTGCAGGGTATCCATGCATCGCTTCTGAGAAATTGCACTTTTTTCGTGCGACTTTGCAATAATATCACTGCGGTGTCATGTGGCATGGAATCTGATCCGGCACTGCAATTACAAATATAGTTCAGTTTCGATATGCCCACATTTAAAGGCTAGGGATTCTCAGTAATCGTCTCATTCATCCGATTCTCAGATAGCATCGGTGAGATGTGTGCGCTGGAACCGCTTTCTTGGTGGAAGCAGTAGGCGTCTACATTATTCGCAGTTTCTTATCCACTGATCTCCCTTCTCTGCTCGCTGGGTTCTGTCCACATATAAATGCTGTGTTGAGGTAATTCAACGACCGTTTGTTTCTCCACTGGAGTAGCTTTCTATTGCCGTTCGTTCATGGCAGTTTAAAAATGTTTGGTTGGTGCTTGGCTGCGCAGTGAGATAAAGCATTGTTTCCCCTTTCAATCAATTCCATTCAGTTCTCCTTCAGTTATTTTGCTTACGGGCTCCATGCATTTTCTTTTAATGTGTTCACCCGTATTTCCCCCTTGGGAAGGCAGCGTTTGACTGTCTTATACTATAGTATGGTCTAGTAATATTAATAATATCATCTTAGCATACATAATTCGCTTAATCCGTGGGTCTCGTTGTCAGTCACGGGGTGGGGGAGCAAAGCCAAGGGATGCTTTCGACAGTGCGGCGAATGCCAGCCGGGTTTGAGCTTAACCATGGGCAATTGCTGACGAACTATATCCTTGGCGGCGGATCGTCCAAGTTACGATGTATGATAGAAGAGGGCATCTCCGACTCTACCTGCCATTTCCAAGGTCAAAAGTAAGGTCAAGTTTCCTCATTCATAGAAGCATCAGAGAGCTCAACACCTTACTTTCTGAGAATGAGAACATGATTAACATGTCTTTGTCTTCTTTCAAACGTCTAATTACACTAAAGTTTCGTTAGGCTTGTTTTTTATTTGTTATATGTTATTGTTAGAATTTTACCGCATGTGATTGTTATTCGTGCCTTGTAATAAATAAATAAATGTGATGAGCGGGTGACGCGTCAGGGTATGAATGAGGATCAAGTGTCTAGCGCCGGGAGTGAGAAGACGTGCCGAAGGCGTCGTCAGACGTGTGTAGGGCTTCAAAAGATGTACCAAAAGCGTCGTCCATCGCCCGTTGGTACTCAGAAGACGTGCCTATGACGTCGTCCAACGTGCGTAGCGGGGGCGTGCGCAATTACGATTTATAACATTTTGGGTCGTAAATCGTAAATGTTATCGATCGGTGTGCAACTAATGTCCAAATAACGTGATGCAGCTGTGTAAGAAAGTGTGCCCACTCTCCTTCCTCTATTTGCTCATTTCCACTTCGGCTTAGCGTAGTTTTTTTTTATGTGGCACCGGAACAGATGACACCGTGTCGTGCACAGTCTTTTCGAGCTCAACTTTGCTTTTCTGAAACTTTTGGCGAGACATCTTTGCAGCATGTGACCGGACATTGTGGAGAAAGCAAACATTTTCCATTCTTCGTGGTCGTTTCACCACAGTGACTGCGAACATCTACGCTGTCCAACTTTTTCGCCGCCTAACCTCACTCAAATGTTGAAGTTGGACAGCGTAGATGTTCGCAGTCACTGTGGTGCCAGCTTCGAGGAACGAGCGGTAGAGTACTTCCTGAAGTCCCACTAACAGCACAGCATTACCTTCTTTTTGTGGAGGTCGGACGTTGATTGCTTCGGAAGTGGTTCTCATTGGGCGAGCCACTGGGTCTTCCGGGCATGGCTGTCGTAGAAGACCCGGACTCATCTCCCGTGACTACGATCCACCAGAAAGTTCTTAATATGGAGGCGTTATTGCAAGTGTTTTCCGATGACGTAACAGAAAATCTAAGACCTTCTGGTGCGTCATAGAATAAAGCTGCACCATGCATTAGCTCAGTACGCAGTGTTTATTACCTACTACACACGCCCCTAGTGCGTAGGGATTCAGAGTAAGCGGAACCAGTAAGGGGGGCCAGTAAAGGGTACCAATAGAGTGGGGGGGGGGGGGGGGGGAGGAAGACATGCTATAGACGTCATGCAACGTGTGTCAGTGTGCAGAAGGGTCATGGACGTCGTGGTAACGTGGTGAAACTTACATCGGGACTCAGCAAGCGTGTCACATTCGTTATGCAGCACGAGTCGGGATTCTGAACACGAGGCAGAGACGTCGTATAACGGGCCTCCAGATCTCGAAGACGTGCCACAGATCAGACTGCGCGGCATGCGATGGATTTTCATAAAGGAAGTACGGAGAATGATTACAGGAATTAGAGGAGTATTATTGCCGCCGGACATCAAATAGTATTGACGGTCGACATATACCGATTGGTTTCATTTATAGATCAGTCACTTCGCATTGGGACTCTCACGATCTGATTTTTTTGCCACGTAGAATGGGTACTTTGGAGAATAAACTGCGTACATGAGATAGAGGAGGACAGGCTTCAAAGGAGCATTTTTGAAGATTCTGTTCTACAAAATCTGGTCATACCATTCTATATAGTAAAACCAGGGTACTTATGAAACAAAGGGCCCGTGGTGCCGTGGGGCTGCCGGGAAACATGTTAACGCGGCAACGGCAACGGAAACGCGGCAACCCACGGCACCCAAGGACGGGTGCTTCATAAGTACCGGCCCCGTGGTGCCGTAGGCTTGCCGTGTTAACATGTTTACCGGCAACCCCACGGCACCACGGGCCCTTTGCTTCACAAGTACCAAAACCAGTTCTATACTGTAATCAGAGTAAGAAGGCCTAAAGAAGAAAAGAAAACGGGCGGGGTGTTCTATTCTCGGGGCTTGGGAGCAAAGCCCCCAAGCAGGCGTTTGGCGGCCGCTACGCCGCTGGACGTCTGGTACTATATCATAACGCGCTAAGAACTACCGATCGGCACAGTTGCAAAAATTGATCATAAAATAAGGGAAGTCTAAGGAAATAGTGGAAAATGTGGAAATTAGCCTAGCCTAACCGATCGATGTGGGAGTTGCGTGATTATGATGGCTGAGGGACGGGATTCACAGCATATGCGGAAATCTCTGTCTCGCAGCCAATATCGATGGACATTATTGATCTTTTAATATCGCTTTTCTCTCAGATCCATTGGATGAAGGAAAATCAATCCGGTACAGCAGCTAGAAAAACAGTAAAGCTGTCGTCAATTGCAGGTCTAGATAGGTTGGGGGGGGGGGGAGGTGTTCAGCCTAATTTTCCTTTGTAAAGTCCGACGGTTTTGTTGAAAACTTGAAAATTCTTTCAGATTCTTGAATATTGTGGACCTCGTGCTCGGACTTTCACGAGCCATCTCTCACGTTTCATGTCTTCGTTTGCCAGACTTTTTTGGCTTCCATTTAAGTTTTGAAGGTATGGGAGCAGCTACCATGGAGTGACCCTAGCTTAGTGATTCTGCAAGAGCGCGCGAAGTGCGTAACTGCAGGACATGCCGATATGTGCGTCGGATCACTTGTTACTAATAGTGATAATAATGGTTACGACGCTTTATGCTTCTGGAAAGTCATATCTATCACTTTTCGCCGCTTACTTGAACGAAAACAGTGACGCCAGTAAGCTTCGACATATTGCTGCGTGGAATTCAAAGTCAGGATTAGAATCTGTCGTATTTTTCCTACTCTTTGGAACAAAGTTGATGTTTTTGAAGTCAAGCTCGGCATATTACAATTCAAAGCGGGCTTCTTCTCCTTCTTAAAGTAGAAGCTCTCTCGAAGACGTTGATAACAATTTTTCCTCATGGCCAATTTACTTCGATTTTATTTGAAGTTATTCAACTCACAAAGCCCCAAAAAGTGAGCACTGCTTGAAATCTTATAAAACATTTATCTATTTTTGGGAAAATATTGATTTAAGGCTCGTTTTGTGGCGCAAGAGAGTAGTAGTAATTTCTCTGCACAATAAACATAGAGGTCACGCTATGCACTCGATAGATCGTCGCGAAGTTTGTTTGACTGATAGTGTAAAGCTGCTTGCTTTATACAGCGATGTTAGGATATGCGTGTTTTGTATGGCTGTTCTTCTTTTACCATTTGTGTCAGTGTTTTCTTCTTCTTCTCCTGAGCGTTTAGTCCCGCGCAGTCGCAGGATCCGCTGTTCTTATGATCTGTCACCACTTCACCCTATTAAGGGCGTCGTCTGGCGTGGCGCCAACTTCGGCGAGATCTCTCTTGATGACGTCTTTCCACCTTTTTATTGGGGCTCCTCTTGGACGCTTTCCGGGTGCCTCGAAAATTAGGGCCAACCTTATGGGGTGTCCTTAGAAGCCAGAGGACTCTGTCTCGACGTGTCCATCCACATTCCCATCTGAGCATCTCCATTTCCACAGCGTGCAGTTGCCGCTCCGGCGCTTTACCTAGGGCCCAACACTCACAGCCATAGAGAAGGGTTGGTCTCATAACTGTTCTATATAGCTTGCCTTCGAGTGTCCTGGAGCACTTACGGTCGCAGAGGATTCTTGTGCACTCCCTCCATTTGAGCCATGCTGCACTTATCCGTTCCTTAACAGCACGGTCCACGCTTCCTTCCTCGGATTGATCTCTTCCGAGGTAGCGGAATTGTTCCACCTTTTCGATCACCTCCCCGTGGCAGTCTAGGATCGGTTCGGTGCACTGCTCAGAGCTGATGAACTTCGTTTTTCTCACGTTCAGCTGCAGGCCGTTGTCTGTGAGGGCTCCTTGCCACAACTGCACCTTCTCTTCCAGCTCCTCCCATCTGTCGGCTACTAGAGCGATATCGTCTGCGTATAGATCGTCCTAAGAGGGCCTTCCTCCAGGCATTTCACTATGCAGTCAATCGTCAGCACGAAGAGGAACGTACTCAGTGCCGACCCTTGATGTGTCCCCACTGTGAAATCCATCTTCCTTGTCATACCGTGTGTCGTTCGTACCGTCGCTTTCGAGTCTTCGTACATGTCCTTTACGACCGTGATCAGACGTTCCGGGACACCCCTCCTCCGAAGCGATTTCCAGAGCACGGCCCGGGGTAGCCTGTCGTAGGCTTTCTCCAAGTGCAAGAATGCCATTTAGCAGGGCTTTCGTTTCTCCCGAAATTTCTTCATTATCTGGCGAGCGATAAAGATGGCGTCTGTGGTGGACCTCTCAGGCATGAAGCCCCACTGCTCTTGGGAGATTGTCACCATCTTCATCAGCCTCGCGTCGACCAGACGTTCGTAGATCTTCATCGTGTGTGAGATCAGTTTGATCCCTCGGTAGTTGTAGCACTTGGACGCATCCCTCTTCTGCTTGAAGATGGAGACTATGATGCTGCCCCTCCAGTCACCCGTCATCTTACCCTCTATCGTGACTGTTGAAGAACTATGTCAGCCAATTGACTTCGCAGTCCTCAAGCACTTTCCAATTCTCTATTGGGACACCTCAGGTCCAGCTGCCTTCCCGAGCTTCATCTTTTCTATGGCGTTTCGAACCTCTTCCTTTGTCTAGGATGGGAGGGGTCCTTCCGTTGGTTGTTCTTCTTGGACTTCCCGACCATTCAGGAGCTCCTTGAAGTATTCCTCCCTTCATTTTCTGACCTCGGATGGCTTCCGTAGTACCTTGCCGTCAGCACTCCTTCTGCCTTGACCACTCGAATGCCGGCGCAAGCTCTATGCCGTGCCTTAGCCAGCCGGATTGCGAACTTATCTCCCTGTAGCCCATCCAGCTTCCCATATAGGTCATCCATCTCCGCGCTCTTCGCTTTCGCTACAGCTGCTTTTGCCAGGCTCTTCAGCTTCCTATAGACTGTAAGGTGGTCGGCTGCACTTGTTTTCTGCCACTGTTTATGGGCCTCCTTCTTTTTCCTCACCGCAGCCTGCACCTCTTCATTCCAGAACCATGCAGCCTTATCCCCTCTGGTTCCTCACTTCGTTTCACCGAGGGTTTCCTTGGCACATTGTAGGATCGTTTGAGTCACCCTCCTCCAGGTCTCGTTCACGGGGCCAGTTGGATCCGGAAGACCTGCTTCGAGCATCGTCCTTCGTAGCTCATTGCGCTCTGAACTCCGCAGTTTCTACCATCGGATTCTGGGTTCTGGTCTTACCTTGGGTTTGCTGGGTAGAGGTATGACCAGATCAGCTACCAATGGCCTGTGCTGTGATGCAATATCTTCTGAAGGACCTTCACGGTTTTCAAGGAAGGTCGTCGCACTAGGATGTGGTCGACTTCCGTCCGTCTTCCTCCGCTAGCATAGGTCACCTTCTGGCTCTCCCTCTTCGGAAGAAGGTGCTACAGACGAGGTCGTGGGCGATAGCCATATCGAGAATTCTTTCTCCACCTGGGTTCACCAAGCCGGCCCCTTTACCTCCATGAACCCTTCCTACTCCTCTTCTGCCGCTCCCTACATGCCCGTTCATGTTCCCCGCTATGGACAGATAATCGCCTTCTGGTACGGACCTTATGGCATCCTCGAGCGTGAAGTAGAAATCATCCTTGTCGTGCTCGGGGCATCCGGTCTGTGGGGCGTAGACGGCCGTGACAGTCCAGTAACCCTCCTTCGTATCCAGCCGCAGCCACATGATGCGGTCGTTTATTCTTTGGACCGCAGCTACCGAATCCTTGATGGACTCTGCGACAGGTATCCCGACTCCTCTTGGTGTCCTCTCCATTGTAGAACAGCTTGATCCCCTCTCCAATCTCCTTAGCCTTCGCCCCTTCCCATCGCGTTTCCCGCAGACACAGGATTGCTATCCTTCTGCGCTTCATCAGGTCAACCACTTCCCTGGATCTTCCTGTCAGTGTTCCCACATTCAGAATTCCCAGTCGAATTAGCTTCTTTGGCCGAGGTCGTTCTGCCCTCGGTAGCCCTCGCATATTGACTGCAGCACTCGGGCGGGGGTTCTGCGCGCACTTTTGGGTGGCGTCCTAACCTTTAAACTGATTGCATTGCGACTTTTGATCATGGTTTATGACGAGTTTCTCCATCAGCCGGCCTGTCAACATGGGCCTAAAGCTGGAACCGTTGCCATTTTTGCACTTTCTGCAGGGCATGGCGAGCCGGACATCACATGAGGAGACATCCCATACCGACAACCGCTTATGGTGTCTACCTCCTTTCTCACCCCGTGTGGAGTTCTGTCACCCTTTCTTGTCTTCGGGGTGCCCCTTTCGTGCCCTTGGGGCGTGCTGTGGTTCAGACTTCGCTAGGCTTCCGAAAAATTGCCCAGCTTGGGAGACCTTGCCGGAGATTGAAAACCTCCGCTGTACATCACAGTTCGACACCCATTGCCACCCCACGTCACGATGAGGCGCTGAACCATGTGGAGGCATTTGTGCCTGTGTTACTTCACACAAATATAGAACTTTTCGCTCTCAATCAAACAAAAGCCGCGACGACCGTTTCAAGTGCGTGGCACGATCGATCTCTTCTTTCAATACGCTATATGGTTGCTGCCTTCTTGTGCTCTAAAACAAAGTTGAATTCATCATTTTTCTTTAAAAATGAAGTTTTATACAATTTTCAATATTGTGTTCACTTATTAAGGCGGGTGAATTTGAACTTATCAAAGGAGGTCATACTAACGCACTTTTTCCGCAAATCGCGTGCTTACACGCCGTGCTCATCGGTTTATCAGCAGTCCACAAACTAGAGGAGAACGCAAAAGCACTTCTTTGGCTAATAATCACATTTCCCAGGAGAACTTCCCAGGGCTCTGTTGCATCGGTGCATGCGATTTTTCTCATAAAAACCTGAAGTTTATGAATAAAAGGAGTTTGAAGAAATAATGAGAAAGTGGCCAATTACTTGAGAATGCATTCGAGCTTAAGCCGCAGCTATCTGGGTTATATGAGAACAAACTTAGTGTCTCCATCTCCAACAGGACTAACCATAAATGGTTGGAAGAGTCGACATTTAGCTCTAACAAAACGGGGTTATTTATTTATTTATTTATTTATTTATACTTGCACTAAATTGTGCGCAATAATAAACAGTAAATTAATATGGACACGGCGCAAACGACATAGTGATTATAAGAAATATATATATTATAGTTACAAATGTGGACAGCAAATTTGTCGATTACATCTCCCGAGCGAGTTTTGTCTTTGTGGGAGTTAGCCGAAATTCTCGGTAGAAAAAATTCTTCTTGGGTTTATTTAATTCACCCGAAAATTTGGGTTTTCTAAAATTGCAGCGATTCTAATAAACGTGGATAACAAGTTGATCGGATAGGAAGTAAACCTTGTACCTGTTCGAGTCTTCTGTCGTTTTTAAGACAGCAGGCAAAAAATAGTTACGAACTATAGCAATCGTAGTGTCCTATAGTTTCCATGATGAACTTGGACACGCAGTGTACAGCTGGCGGTCCATACTTTTTGTCTTTTTCACTAAATTGCTATGTAAAATTGTACACTTTTCAAGCCAAACTGGACATTCTTGAATCCTAGTGAAAATCTTCGAAATCAAGAAGAGCGTCTTATAAATTAAGGAGATTAAAGCAAGCACTCTCTATGAAGGAAAGTAGATTGCCTTGGAAGAACTTGCTTTCAAGGTTTATAGTTCAGCTGCCACAAAAAGTTGATCACAATGTTTAAAACTTTATAAGGAACTGTAAGAACTGAGAAGTAAAGAGTTAAAGTTTACTTTGAAGTTAACGTAACAATTTTCCAGTATATTAGAAGGAGAGATCGCACCATCCGCTCGCTCATCACAAGCAGTTTTTGTTTGATTGTGAACAAAATCCGTTTGTGAGAAGCTGCATACTATTCCACGGCATAATAGAAATAATCCTAGTAAGCAAACCTCTTCAATTCACAGTTTCAAGAAAGCAGAATTTACATTATCAGTCAAATAAGAATTGAGATCTGCTGGGCGAGTGCATGGCGCGATCCCCTCTTTTGGTACACTGAAAATGTCTGCTTCCCTGCAGTTTAAAGTATTCATGAGCTTAATATGTTCTCAGAAAAACGAAATTTTTATGAAGTTTGAAGGGCAATTTTCAGCTTTTGGGGAAGGTGTGTTATAAACGTTTTAAGAAAAAGCAGTAAATTTTCCCAAGACAAGAATTTGTTGTGACCTTCTCATAAAATGTCTGCTTTAACCTAGAAGACGCTAGTTTTGATTTGGAAGATGTTCTGTTTTGCCTCAGAAGTGTTCAGTTTGCTTTGAAAGTGTCCATTTCGACGTGAAAATGATGTACTTTTCCGTTTGTTCAACAGTGGAGGATATCCACAGTGTCATTTAGGACTGCTGTGAGGTTTGTTCTTCTCCTTATGGAACGGAGGACAAATTGCTTCAGCAGGGAGTTTACAGCGCGGCAAGGCTGTAGCGATTATTGAGCAGCAACAGTCATACTTGCGTCGAAAGGAATGCGCCTTCGAGACGTCACACCTTTCCACAGAGTTGAGCGTTCCGTCTAGTTAAGAGGATTACTCTGCATGTCTGGAAGTGGTGTGCAACAACGGAAACACCGTGAGCAACCGCATTTCCACAAATGCCGCACTCCCCTCCTTTCGCAAAAAATGCATGCTTGAACTCTACAAAGTAGTATTGGTAGTGATGCAGTTGAAGCTGATCTGAGTGAACAGAAAACAAGAAGCTGTACTTTCGAGTTCCAGTTTGGGAAGGAATGCAAATTCTATACGACGAGGCACCTCTCCTGAGAATGCAGATGATTGCGTTCTAGGGAAAGGTGTGAACGCGATACGTATTCTGGCTCCGACAGTGCGTGCAGTTGCACTGATCAAAGACGAACACACGAGTAGATAGGGGAGAATGAGAGAATTCGAACTGTCGTCATGAGTCGAAAATTAAACGTATTTAGAGACAGGGAATGGGCGAATTTACATGTTTTATTTGGCTATCGTCAACTCGTGGCCTCCTGTCCAGCCGCAACGAGAGACTGACATTCTTGAGCCGATCTCCGCAAACGATTCAAATTCGCATTCAAATCGCTTCCACCTCATCCCACTGAGTAGAGTACGTGGCACACCCATAAGGAGATTTATAAAAGTCTACCTCTGTCCCTTGAAGTCACATTCAACGTTATCAAAATGTCAAAATTATGATTGATGGCTCCAATCAAAAAGAGCTGGGTGCTTCCTTGTTCACCGTATGTCTAAGAGTCCATCTGTCTCACTGTTTTATCTGAAGAACATCAAAATCGATTCCCATGAGACATGTGATTTAAAAGAAAACTGGTTATCTGTGTTTACCCGTAGTCTGAAAAATTGAGCGATCGAATATCTGAAAAATCGGCGTCGGATTCTATGTGTACTGTAAACAATTGGCACAACAGCAGTCCAGTTTTGGCTAGAATGGGGCTTTTGGCTCAAGTAATCATTGCTAGTTGCACAGTTTCTCGCATTCTTAATAGAGCTTGTATGCAACTGACACTGTTCAAAAGTGGACCTTAGTTCCTTACTCTTAATTGAGGAACATGCTCGATGCTCAGTCGCGACGATCAGTCCGAATCACGTAGATCGTGGGCCACTCAGATCGAGACCACTTTTATTATATTCTAGAGTACTCTGGAATGAATGGCATTACGTTTGAGAATGTTCGGACTATAAAGCTGTGGCACTAAGCCACAGCTTTATAGTCCGAACATTCTCAAACGTAATGTCATACATTCAGCCCAACCACTGATCCGGTTCAGGGATGGGCTGAAATTTTGGAAAAGATTTCAGAAGAATTGTCAGAAAACAGAAAATCTCGAAGCGATCAGTTAGGTTGTCTGTTCACCGAAATGTGCATTTATTCCAGTAGCAAGCACGTTTGTATAGCTGCAAACGTATGCATACACAATGGCCTTTTCATTCCGGTTGTCAAGAACCCTGGTTCATGATTTTGAACCACGCCTCTGCTTGAGCTCCGCCTCCTTGCCTTTATAACTGGCTGAGGCGGAGGATGTGGGAAGGAGGAACAGAAAGAATCGGACGGCGCCGATCTCGTCTAAAGGCCGCCACAGACTTCTGCGGCGCCGCTCGGCGGCGCCGCTCAGCGGCTTGACTCATCATCAGTGGGAGCGGTGACGGCGAGGTACTGTACTGTTTCTAGTGGGGACCGACTGGTGCTTAACAATAACGCGCCCCGATGACGATCGCGCGCCCGCATCGACCGTCTCCGCTCTGGATCCCGCCGCGAAAGGGCAGAGCGCAGACAGACAGACGCTGGAGCGGCGCCGCCGGGTGGAATGATTCAAGTCATTTCCGCCAGCGACGCCGCCGGTGCCGCCGGCCGGCCAGCGGCGCCGCTGGAGGCGAGCTCTGCGTCTCTGCCCTGTGGTTAAGCATAGGGCAGCAGCGCCGCCGGGCGGCGCCGCAGAAGTCTGTGGCGGCCTTAAGCCGCTCCAAGGCAGCTCTCTAATGTTCTCTTCTCATCCATAGGTTGGACCATTGCGGACGGCACTGGGTCGGCGGATCCGCATATAATTCTACTAACCTAAGGGAAGCTAAATAAGTTAATAAGCAACCCAAGAGTTAACACGTTGACGACCAGAGCGATTTTCGCGCGTATGTAGTGTGGGTCCAAGTCCCTCACAACACGACATCCCGTAACCCGAACGTCAGCCTAAGGGTTATTTGGGATAAAGGATAAAAAGGATAAAGGACGGCGTTACTCAATCCCTTCTGGGATGCGCCAGCGCATTCTACTTCTACGGGATGTCGTGGAGGCCACACGAATGCGTATTTGGCCGTACAATGACTTGCGGTGGCCAGCCGATGAACAAGTCAGCGCTCTATCCTTCCCAGACAAGTCTGGTACCAATTCACCGATCCCGGAGGGATGGAAGGCTTGGTTGGCCTGGGCGGGAAATCCGAACCAGGAACCTGGTATCGGGTGCACGCGACAGTCGCGCCTCCTACGACTGCGCTACACGCGCCCTTATTTGGGATGCTGAACACGAATCCGACGTTCGTTTCACCGAATACAGCCGAAGACCACCCATATCGACAATAATATGGTCGGGTAAAAACCACCGACTTGGCTCAGACTTCGCCTAGCGTTGCTGCTTAGTGTGTTGATTAAAGAAGGCTGCCTTCAGTTCGTTTATCATTGAGATCATGCGTGATTTTCACGTGCCCTGTATGTGAAAATCACGCATAGCGCGCGAAAGTGAGGTACAACATCAGGCCTGAAAATTAACCAGTAACAGTTGATCCGATATTTTTGTATTGTTGAACAGGTGTTACCACCTTTAAAAATTTGTGCTGAACACCATTATAAAGATCAGAAATTCGATGTGAGTGCACTTTAATTTTTACCTGTTATTTCGAGAATGAGACGACTGATCACCCCCATTTACCTGGACCTACCGCAGCGCGCCATGTTCGGTAAAGCGGGCATCAGATTCATGTTCAGCATCCCAAAAAACCTCCTTGACGAAGTTTGAGCCAATTCGGTGATTCTGACTCGACCAACCTAGTTGTCGATATATATGGATGGTCTCCAGCCGTATTTGGTGAAACGCGCGTCGGATTCGTGTTCGGCGTCCCAAAAAAACCTCCCTAGCCAGAGTTTGAACCAAATCGGTGTTTCGAAATAAATTTATTGGAGGTGCGTCCCAAATTGGGACGTATTGTCCGACGCGACCGAAAAGGTGCGTCCCAATCTGCGACGCATTGTCGTCAAGGTGTTGAGATAATTCCTACCCAAGGCAACTATTAAGTTGAACACATGCTCTCTTTCTGTCTCTTAAGTTCAGTCCCTATTGTAAAATCATAGCTATCCTTAGCAACGTTTGTAGTGTTAGTTTGGTTGAGAAATAAATAAATATAGAGCGATTGAGGTTCTAAGAGAACCACCAAAACCTAATTGGACCGTGAAGTAGTACAAGCACCGGTGTTTATACATATAAACTTTTTAAGCGTTGAATGGCGCTGGATTTAAGCAAGTGCATTAAGATGGAGATACACCATTTTCACGATCAATTGGACACTTTTCTAAACAAGCAAAACGCTTTTCAAATCAAACTGAACATCTTCCAAATCAAAACGAGCTCCTTCCACATTAAGCTAGAGATTCTCCGAGAAGGTTGCAATAATTTTTTGTTCAGTTTTTCGAAATAATTATTTGTTTATTGAAAATTTAGTATGGCTTTCTCTGATGTTTTAACTCACGTGCCCAATAAGTGAACACACTGTTCGAAATTTTATAAAATTCTCATTTTTTGGGAAAAATAATGATTTAACTCCTGTTTGAAAGGGCGGAGGGCGGACACTTTTTAGTGCTGAAAGAAGGGATTGTGCCGTGCTCTGCAGCAAGACATTGCGATGTTTCTTCGATTGATTGCAAAATTTCTGTTCGCATAGAGTTTCATACTTGTCAGTGATGAACATCTGTAAACAACACACATATCCTCACTTTGATGCTTCATGTAAGGAGCATTTGCACTGCCCATCAAATAAAAATCACTACATTTTTTTATATTGCACTTATTGAGGCAGTTAAACTAAAAAATTTAAAGAAAGTTATACCGTATTTTCCAAACGGAACAAAACATTATGGAAAAACCATGTAACCATCTTGGAGAGTCTGTAGGTTGATCAGTAAGAAGATCGTTTCAATGGAACAGTTTGAGGTACGGTCTATAGCTGTGAAAAGGCATGTGGAGTATTAGTAGAGCAACAGAGTTCACTTGCCCAATTCGCTTATTTTTCGAATGTAGTCTTCTCAACGAGTAGCATCGTCGTTGCACATTGCACCTTGTAAGTCTCTGAATTGACTCATCAACGCTGTCTGCAAAATTGCTGGCAAATTCTTGGCAGTGCAGAAGTGTTCTGTGCCCATTTTGGTTGTTCGCAGAGGAACAGTAAGCCATGGTTGATACTCCCAGTCAATCTGTTTACTCAACTGTTTTGGTTTGAAAGGACTCATGTTAAGTGTTTACGGGTAGACATCTCGGGCTATCAAACGTCACCTTTTGATGTTACACTGCTTCCAGTTATTTTAGCATGCGACTACTGAACTTCAAAGATCTCCTCATCGAGTAAGCAGCATCTTTTCTGCTATCTGACAGTTCATTAAATGAACTCATATTAGTTTAAGCTTCGCAACTGAAAATATACTATTTTTGTATGCGTCTTTGCAGTAGTTGGGCGCGTGGAGCGCAGTCGGAGGAAGCGCCGGCTGTCGCCTGCACTCGATACCAGGTTCCTGGTTCGGATTTCCCGTCCAGGCCAACCAAGCCTTCCATCCCTCCGGGGTCGGTGAATTGGTACCAGACTTGTCTGGGAAGGATAGAGCACCGACTTGTTCATCGGCTGGCCACCGCAAGTCATTGTATGGCCGAATACGCATTCAACTCGCCTCCGCGACATCCGGTAGAAGTAGAATGCATGGCGCATCCCAAAGGGGATTGAATAACGCCGTCCTTTATTCTTTATCCTTTTTATCTTTGCAGTAGCGTCACTTCAAGAAACAGTTTTTTTTTTCGACTCCCACATTCTTGGTTTCCGCCCTAACCAACGTTCCATCCCTCCGGAGTCGGTGAATTGGTAACGGAGTTGTCTGGAAAGGTGGAAAGGATAAAACACTGACTTGCCCATTGGCTGGCCACTGTGTAGGCCAACTACGCATTGAAAGTGCCTCCACGGCATCCCGTTTAAATAGAATGTCACTGCATCCCGCAAAAGAGTTCTGTACGCCGACCTTTATTCTTTGTCATCTTACCGTAGAATGCGTTTCTGTACCTATAATACCATACTGGGCTCGAAAGTACGACGGGCAGAGTATGTGCAGTGCTTGACCGATCGCGGCTTCTACAGTATCTAAAGTTTTGAGCCCTTGTCAATCCAGAAACCGCTTTGCTAATCGGAAATGATATGTCTACCCAATCTTCACTCCCTCCGGTATCCTGGTTTTAAACCAACGTTTTGTAAGCGATCTCAGCACACGAATTGGTCGCCCAAAACAAAGTGTTTGGGGAGCAGAAGTAAAAATGCGTCTGTGCTTCGTACAAGCGGCATTTAATCTACCAATCAAGTGAACATTTCGACACGTTGGACAAGTGAGTAGCGCAATCTCAGCAGCTGATTTGCAGCACGAATTCAACTTCATTCTCTGCAAAACAAGCTGGAATGGTTGCGCATTTACACAAGGATTTTTTTAAATGGTCGAGATGGCCGAAGCCCAAATTGGCCGGAAAACAGAATTCCGCCCATACCTGATCCTTGAGGTGTCTGGAGTGCACCTGGAATACGGCACATCCGCCGACTGCGCTTCAAGTAAACATGTAGTCTTAGAACACCACTGCTCTCGTACCAGTAATGAGTGATTCATAGCTCGTTTTTCAAAGTTTTGCAGCTCAAACACCTTTTCACTTTCTAGGTGTGCGATATTTGGCACCCTATTGGGCTGCGTATCGAACGAGGACGAAAGGAAGGTGGATTGGGAGGAAAATGGTGGAAGTATTTGCTCAGGAATTCCTTTCTGTCAACAAAAATTACCCGGTTAGTTCCTCCTATTCTTTGTGCCCCATTATGCAAAATAAAGAATGAGATAAAAAAGAAGAGAGTGCTGATTAAAATTTTCCAACTCGTCCATGGGCAAGATAAAGTGGAAGGGGTCGACGAGGGTGTTAATTATGACCAAGTCATGAGAAGGGAATAGTCTTAAATTCGGCGGAAGACGAGCAGTTGAGATGCCGCATTAAGCCGGACAGTGACGGCATCATCATCGTGTGCTCCTTTTCGGGAGCAGTTCGCAAGTCCGTCTGCATTGGTAGCTGCATTGGCTTTTGGTCGACGTCTGTGATGTAACCAAAGACGGAAATGGATACCCTGAATGGCGAGAGTGTACGTTAATCGGCTTCGAGTCCCTTTTTTGCATTCCCGAGCAGATGTGATGGAGATCTGCTACGAAATCGTGTCATTTTTGAAAGCGATGTGCTTGAAATTGTACGAACTGCGGTTTAGGAGAAACACGGAAGCGAGAAAAGGAGACGAGGATTTGTGTGTCGTGTTATGAACTAGCGCAGCAGCGCAGACGGAGTACAAGTCTCGCTTTGACTAGACAGCTGTGACTTTAATCGTTCTGATTGCTCTCCTACACATGTTTCCACTTTTCGAAATTGAGTTGAAATTTTTCTTCTGTTTAAAGAGATGGAAAATAGAAGGACGACTTCGAAACCGTCATGAGCCAACAAACAACGTTATTGAAATCCCACCAACCCCCCCCCCCCCCGTGCTATACGACGCTGAAATTTGAATACTCAACGGATTTCAATGGAGACATCCTCGGTGCAAACGTAGTGAAATGGATTGTCGCATTTTCATGGTAGTTTCAGCCTCGCTTTCGCCTCAATGTTCGGTTGGCCTTCCAAAACGCCAATGTGCTAGCAGTCATTGTTCGGTTTTGAAAACACATGTACCTTACGAAGAAGTGCGTAACCTAGGAACCATAGTGCCATTCAGAATGTGCTCCTTAGAAACATTTTGATTTAACATGTTGATTTTCAAGTAATAAAATTCCTGCATCGTCAGTGAGACAGACTAGAACAACGCACTTTCTTCCCATGGTTCAAAATAGCTGAGTGAAAGTCGTCAGAGATGGCAAGAGATGAGCGGTAAAAGCAGGCTTCGTCAGCCTCTTCTGTAGTGTACCACACCCTACTTCTACATGGTGTTTTAAGGCAGTTTAAACGCGTGGTTGACCTTTTCAGCGACATCTTTGCTAGATGGTCGACAAGTCGTTGTCCGTTCCTTCCAAGGGTAGTAGTAAGGGGTAGTATTTAGTTTTAATAATTCACCGACCTCCCCCGCCTCTTCTATGACTAAAGGTTTGAGAACTGGAGCTTTTATAAATCGACGAGTACTACGCTCCAGACTGGTGCCTCCTTCGGCTGCTCTACATGCGACCTTTTGATGTTCGGTGTCAGTCAGCCCGTCCACAGCTGTTCGTTTAGCACTAATCTAACAAGGAAAGGTTCTCAACTCATGAAGCTTTTGCGATGCTATTTTGACAGAATGTAGGGCCCTGTGAGCGGAGTCCAGAACCACAGTCAGTTTTTGCTGAACGGTTTTTTAAAAACCTGAAAAGGAGGTCTGAAGGCGTGCGCGCAGCTATCATCAACCCCTAAGACACCGTACGTGATGTGCCTCGGCGGGGGGCGCAGTTGGTGGGAGGGCCGCCTCATATGAGCACACCGGAGGGTTTTTCAGTTCGAGTCCGCATGGTGCAGGTGTTTTTTCACATATTGGTTTGTCGCTGTTACGCCTTCTATGATCACGGGAGGCAATTTTAGAACGCCAATTCTTACAACAATCCAAGGTTCTCTATTGTCCTTCATATGTGCTAGTTTTTCAACTATCCATATCTGTGCCTCCACCATATCATACCGTATCACCAATGATGCCGTAACTGCACACAAATTCACATGCCTTACGGTTGTATATTATGAACCAGGGCCATATCGGTATATAAGTGTACTACAAATGTCATTCCCACCTGAACGTGTTGTCGGCCGAGTACTTTCCAACTTCACACGAATTCCACTTCTCCGACAAGGTGAGAGATCACGGTTGCGGATGCCATACAAAAAAAAACTCCTGGACATCATTTATGGAGATATCGACTGTCAAGAGGAAGAGGCGGTTCAAGTTAGAGGTAGTATAATGAGAATGGGAGCTTTCTATGTCTGTCATACGCGTGGGTGGCAGCTGGTTACGTTGATGTTCACCCAGGACGCTTCACTACACCCACAGATTACGCGTTCAACGAAGAAGAAGTGGTCATTCATTGCCAGAGAGAACATTCCTCCTCACTGGCTTTTATAAGATGCTGTTGGTGTGACAAACGCTTGTGTTTTACTTGTTTCATAGTAGTTTCTTATCACAGCTGTTGACTAAAAGGGAAATAATAATTATAAAACTTTTAATTTAATATTATATAAGGCTTTTTATTCCCAAAGAAATGATATGGTGCAGATATGCATAGTTGAAAAACAAGCACATATGAACGCGTAATTGGACAACCTTGGCTTGTTGTAAGCATTGATGGTCTCAAACTGACTCCTGTGATCATGAGAACGCGTAATAGCAGCAAAATAAAACGCGCAAAAATACTGGCAGCTCTCGGACTCGAACTGAAAAGCCCACCGGTGTGCTCCTACGAGGTGGCGATCCTGCCGATTTTGCCGCCGAGGCACGTCTTGCTGGATGTCATAGTGGTTGATGATATTTGCGCACACGCCTTCGCACCTCTTTTTCAGGTCTTTAAAAAAGCGTTCAGCAAAAACTGACTGTGTTTCTGGACTCCGCTCACAGGGCCCTACATCCTGTCAAAATAGCCTTGCAAAAGCTCACCATGAGTTGGGAACCTTTCCTTGTAAGCTATTTTTAGGATAGTAAAACTTAATTTACGAAGCATTATTCCGTTTACAGTTGCTTAGGATACTGTTTCTCAATTCAATACAGAGATAGGCGCAATGCAAGGAAGAGGGGGTGGGGGGAGGCTGCAACATTAATGTTGAAGGATGACTATTTCCCTTCCCTCCTTACGGTCTGAAAAAGCGAAGCATGAAACGCGAAGTGGAAGGTTAAAGAAACTGGAATTCGCAATAGAAGACGCTCTTCCTCGTGTGCTGGCTAATCACTGCGCTGACAGTTGTCCTGCTAGGCAACGCAGTTGTATAGCCTGTAAGATATCATAGTGGTGTATGTTCTGAAGTTAATTAGAGGCAGCGGCACTGGTGTCCACATCCATCCATCTTTCCAAGAGATGCAGTTTGTTTCTAGTGTAGTAAGTAGCAGGCATCTTACACCTCGAATCGACAGTTTCAGTTCGCCTAAACTTTCGGTCGGGAACCATTGTTTCGGGAAGATAAATCCGTTATAGTCCTCTTATGCGTCCAAGAGCATCACGGAAAGTCCTTTTTTCTTTATCCCTGCGCAGTCGGAAGCCGACACGTGAAAAGGAAGCGGTTCTAGCTGAAGCACTGATAGGACCAGCCAAGGTGTCCCTCGACACGCTCCACGACGAATCGAGTGCAGTGAAAGCGAACCCTTGCTGCGAGGGAAGGAAATGCGAGAAGGTGCCGGGGACAACTTCAGACGCGCCCCGCATACTAGATGAGTGCGGAATTTACATACACCGCGCTGCTTGACGGAAATTTCGGGTCATCGCCACGGCGATGATCTTGCTCTGAGCTGAGGGTACTCGACGGTCGAGAGGCGCCAGCAAAGCGGATTGCAATCACCGTCGCTCGCGGAAGTGCATATGAGTTTTGACGACTTGTAGGCAACGGGGCGAAGAAAATATGGCACTGGCTGAGGGATGTTGCGAAGGAAAGCATTGGGAGGAAGGGAAGTCCATGGAAAAACCCATGCGCGCAGATTTGGGTGTCAAAAGGACTATTTGCTTTTATTGAGGCCAAGCTTCCAGCGTCTTCGTCTCCTTCAGAGCCCAGAAAAGTTGAGATCATTTACGAAAATGATATGACTTTTCCTGGCTCTGAGGAAGGTGATGATGCTGAAGCGTTGACCTCAACAAAGCCATAATCAATCTTGGGAGACAGCTAAGCATGTTGTGCGCTTTAAAACTGTGCTTTAAAACGAAATGCTGAAATGGAAGCCAAACCTGAACGATCTGAGGGAAGCAAACCTCGCTACGCTGTCGCATTTGAAATTTTGAAGCATTTTTACAGACAGCATTAAGCCAGGAGGCTACACAACCTATATATTGCGTGAACAATATTGGGAAGGGGAAGCACAGGTTTTTTTACGCCAACGAATCGCATCGCTTGACGTTGGAAGATGCAGCAGACTCGCGAGGAGAATAGGTTTACGATACGTGTCTCCGCTGCCTTTATTTTTCCTATTGAGGAGAACCTTTTCTAAGCAAGAACATACTTGGGGCGTTAGGGAGATGTCTACTTAAGCACAAGTCGAGTCAACGTAGGAAGGAACATCGTAGCTTCGACATGAGAGAGATGATCTTCTCGGAGACCCAGTGGAGTAGACGTCGCGATGAGACACCGAAGTGGCGACCTCGCAGCCGAGAAAAATGGCAGCAAATAGACGAAAACAACACCGGAACGCATCCCGAGAGAACGTCCGAGGAAAAGAGCTAAATGGGCTCACGTATTCGTCGCCTGAGTGAGCTAGGGTGGATTCTCATCAGCAACCGAATCAAGGCGCTCGAGAAAGTCGCCGCTTTTGACGGATAGAATCTGAGGGATGCCGCTGTTGTGAGAAAAGAAACCAAATAAAAATGTCTGGTCACGCTTTCGTTGAGCCTGGCCAACAATAACTAGCTTAGGCTTATTGCACAATATGCGTATATTTATATATCCTACATATATATATATATATGTTTATAATGGGGAAGAACGCAAACATTGCAAAGTGCTTGAAAATCTGAAGGCTTTATTCGCAAAACAACGGTAAGTTACTTTGCGAATGGTTTAGCTGTGAAGATTTTCACGCTACAAAGGGATGTTCGAGATTCAGGAATTAGCCTATGATATTGTCACGTTAGGATCAAGGACAGCGCCACTCAATTCCCTGATTGATTCAATGACTGTCAAGTGATTCAATGACTCAGATATTGAGCCACCTCTTTGGCTCTGTTCAAACCCCGTAGGTACGTATGGAAGGGATGGAGACAAGTAAGAGGCATGCTTGCAAGCTTAAAGAAAGCAGGCAAGTAGTAATTGAATACTGTGTTCTGACTCAGAAGCACAAAACGAACAAGATGGCAAGGTTTTACGATTAGAGAACATGCGGAGTGCAGCGATGAGATATGCAGCTTCTCGAGGCCTCGGCCTCTTCTTTGTCCAAAAACGTTCGAAATATTGGGCGACCTACGCCGCTACTCCGAAGTTTGCATATCATCAAATGCAGCGAGCCACCCACGCTCGAACTCAATTAGGTCCTTGCAGAAATGTGATCCAATTTGCAACGTTCTTGGGACTACAAGTAAACCTAGCATGCTTGAGCAGTTTTTACCTTAGGAGGGCCTGCAGTGTGCAACGTGTGTCATATAGGGAATATAGATGAGCGTGCGTTGCAAGAGACTACGCTAGGTTGGCAGCGATTTGAATGTTAAATGCGTCTACTGCTGTTTTTCATCCGAAATCGGAATGTTCTTGACGGTTTCATTAGTGGGAAGCGTTTGGGCAGCGATAAACATAGAGAAAGCGACTCGATGAGGAACAGATTTCGTGCAAATGCACTACCAACTCTGCTCGAATAAGTCAGTCTCTGTAGGTCCAGGGTGTTCCCAAAAGCAGACGTTAATCATTGTAAACGCGTTGATTACTAGTTTGACGGCCGACTTAGCATCCATAGGGTGGCAAATGCATAGTACATTGTGATGGGGAGCAGTGAGCGGTGTTGACTTTCACTTAGTTTCGGCCTTCGTGAATATCTCAGTGCAGAGCTGTTGTTCTGCTTCTTCGACATGACAAAGCTGTTATTTAGCGTGCGTGCCGGCTTCGTCTCGTCCACCATTTCTCACATAGTTCGAAAATGGGTAAAACAGAGTTTCTCTCCTACGCTGATAAACCACTTCGGGGAAAGCCAGTGCCAGACTAACAGATACGTTGCCTCCAAACACCTAGAAACAAGCAGCCATTTTCGGTGTGGTAACGTTTTTCTCTGCTGTTTCCCCTTCTGGATGATAAGATGTAAGCTTATGCATTTCCCACTTCGATCTGGTGTAATGAAGGCCATCCTAAAGGAAGCCCTCTCTGTAGTGTTATCTTCTAATTGAGCTCGTATTCGCATTAAAGACGGAGAACAAGTGGTCTTCCTATTGCGGTGCTACACAGCAAGGGCAAGGTCCAGCGCAACCAGATAGAGTGACGGTGGGTGGTGCACCTACTCGGCCTTCAGTATTGTAGAGCCGCAGTAGTCCTTTCCTGAGCTGGTGCTGACATTGTTTCGGATTACGCAGTTCCTCGTTGTAAATAATTTCCTCTGCAAAAGGGTGGTCCAAATGTTTATGGATCCAGTAACCGATGGGCCTGGACTCGTTTTTGCGGGGTTTCAGCAGTTTTTGAGAGAGTTTTCACTGGTGGTCCTTCAATATGTTGTGGAAGAACTGGTGTTCCTCCGAATTCTGAAAAAGTTCTAGTGAGAAAAACAGCAAAGTAGCTTCCACAGACGTAGGCAGCATTTGCAGCAAGTACTAAATTTGCTTTAAATGTATATTGTGCCGCTCGTAACCGCACGAATATGTGATCCTACAAAAACGACAGTTAATGCACTTGGGGCCAAATTTGGGCGTTGAAGGTCTTTACTGGGCTTGATTAGTCTTCATACTACAATGCTGTAAGTTAGTGGATTTTGTAGAATAATCCAAAGTGCAAAAAGCAGTGGCTCTCATCGACCAGTTTTTTAACCTTAGGGAACCCCAAATGAAATGGAAGAGGAACTCCCTTGGTGGAGTGGAGGAGCTTGGAAGGAAAAGGAAGCAGTAAAATGTCTCTGCCTCTGCTTGTAGATTGGAGAAATAAGGAAGTTCTTAGCCTTGCTAGGGGGTGCTTGCCAATGGCGTTACACGTGAACTATGACAAGTGATCTGTCACAACGATGTTTTGTTGCGATCAAAACTTCTAGCGCCAGGCGGGACTCGAACCCGCACCTCCCTCTAACCGGGCGGGAATGCTCTACGCCTTTACACCACCGGCGCCGTGTGATCGAACGCAACCTCCACACCTCGTGGGACCGATCAGCACTCACCCGTATCCGGGATGACAAGTGAGTTGGTGACGGTCAAGTGTAGCGTAAAATTAGAATTAAGGGAAAAGCTATGGATTGGTGCACTCATCCCCCTCCCCCCAACAGAAACTTACAAACACTTGCTTCCGAAACTTCTAGTTAGTAATTCCGTCCCAGTTCTTGTTTCGAATTTCCCTCACTTTTCCTTGGCCATTTCCAGTGACTCATTTGAAATAGATTGATGAGTCTGATTCTGTCCGCACCTTGTTAGCAGTCACTCCCTCTTCCCTACCAAGAGACTCATCCTCATCTCATGCCTCTTTTCTTCTTCTGTGCAGTCGACGTCGCCAGCGGATACTTTCGCACTCTAGCGCGAGTCACTAGGGGTCTGTCGGAAGCTGTCGGACCGCAATAATCGTCCATTTTCGCCGCGCACCGTGCGCGACGCCAAGGGGGTTCGCGCGGTGTTGGAGTTATGTCTGCCCCCACTGCAAAGTTGACTTTACACCAAGAAAAGACACCACTTCTGTGTGTTAGAGGGAATACCCATGGAATTGTTCATTTTGAAGTGTTTAAACCTGGACAAACGGTTGACGCAGATCTTTTCTGTGAACAATTGGATCGAGTGAACCAAGCCTTAGTGGTAGAGTATCCGGCGATCGTCGACAGAAAAGACGCCATTCTGCGACACGACAATGCAGGACCACACTGTGTAAAACGGACACGGAAAAAAATTAATGAATTAGGATGGGAGGTTCTGCCTCACTCACCGTACTTGTTCGATCTTCCGTTCGAATTACCAGTTGTTCTTATCCCTACATTTCGTCAGTGGAAAAAAATTGAAAATTTGGGCGGCGATGTCCGTTCCTCCACGGGATGTCAATGGAAACTGCTCGCTTTGCGAGCTAAGTCAAACACGGACACTCGATTGCAGGCGACAGGCCCTTGTGACAGGCCGGCCTGCGAAGACTCATGTCACATCAAATGGTGTATGACAGCTTGCGTATTTTGAGATAGTGATAAGGCGTCCGCGGGAGCCGACGCGCACTAGCAGAGCCCGGCGAGTGTGAGAAGTATGCGAGGGTCCCTGATGCGAGGACGGCATCGGGGGCAACTGAGCTAGTCCGAAAGTCCTGCAGTGTAAGCAGTACCCGCGTGGCTACGCTGAATGTGGGTACGTTGACGGGCCGCTCGTGCGAGTTGGTTGAAGCACTGGTGTGTAGAAGAGTGGATTTCTGTGCGGTGAAGGAGACGAGGTGGTCCTGCCTCAAGTCAACGGACATAAGACGGTAGCTTCAAGCCTTTCTATGTGGAAGTCCCAGGACCACCAGTGTGTCGGTGTGATCGTCTCCGGACGATTTCATGACTCGATTGTAAGCGTCGAGCGTTTTGATGATCGATTGATGAAAATCGTTGTCACCGCTAAGGAGCGACTCTGTCACTTCTTCGCTGCATATGCTCCGCAGACCGGCTGCTCAGAGAAGCCAAAGGTGAGTTTTGGAGCCTACTTGATGAGAAGACAGCAGAGGTACCGTCGAAACATGTCATCGTAGTCGCTGGTGACCTTAATGGGCACGTAGGTGCTACGAATTACGGTTACAGCTGTCATGGTGGTTTCGGGTACGGGTAATGTAACGCCGATGGTGAGCACATTCTTGATTATGCGGAATCGCATAACCTCACCATAGTGAACACCGTCTTCCGAAAACGCGACTCCCTCCTCACCTCGTACCGAGAATAAAGTGGGGGTGAATGAGAGAGAAGGAAGCAGCTGTGATTTTTCGCGTGCGGTTACCGACAGTCAAAACTGTCGATGAAAGTTGTAAGAAGGGGACCGATACGATACGTTAAGCTGCACAGTCGGAACTCTGCATTACGAAGCCTGGACGACGGAAGGTCGACATGCAGACATGGTTGGACAGACGACGTGAAGGCAAAAGTGGGAAGAACTGAAAATAACTGAGACCTTTGATCTGTGAACGACATAGCTCATATGCGGAACTCATGCATCACCGCAACACCAGTTGTCCTTAAGCTTTGGACACTTACGTATGTGTGCCGCGTGGAAATTGGTCTGCACATTGTTCGCTCCCTTCGATGTGTCTCTTCAATGGGCCCATTCAAATACCAACGGGCTAAAAAATTCAGATGCAATGCGGAGGTGTTTCGGAAAGACCGGATAGTGTTCACCACTTGACTCCGAGTTGCACCCCTTTCTTATTTCAGATTCACGTCATTGTTCTTACCTATTGACCTCTCAACAATCAATCATTACGCATGCGGACCCTGCTAGAAAGGAAATTAATGATTTAAGGGACGAAAACTTCCAGATTAAACCCGTCTGGATCTAAGAATGTCAGCCGTACTCTCGCGTGTTGGATTCTCCGCGCTAGACTTCACTAACTGAGAAACACCTGTAGCAAATGCCTTCAGCATACGCTAGAAATGTTCAAATAGCAGCTACTGGCGAGTGCCGATTGTCCTTGCCGGGGATGATGGCATGCATATAGATTGAATCGAACAGTGCAGGTGTTGGAGCTGAAACTGACCTTAACGTTGCTTAAGCTGTTGTCTGGGCCTCGTAGGCATTGCCTCTGGGTATTGCGTAGCATTCCGGACGCGTTTAATTTTTGGAAAAGTTTCGATGACCTCCCAACAACGAAGTTTAAATTCGAGAATTTAGTGGGGAATCGCACTGCTATATGTATGGAGTGCGAGACGACTGACGAGGTACATAAAAGTAGTGGTGTATGCTTCTGGTTTTATAGCTACAACTCAATACGTGACAGTTTAGTAGGAATAGGATGTCTGAATATGAATAACACTGGACACGACAGTTGAGTTAAAATGCAATGCTAAGAATTGCTATGAAAGCACCCTGTTTGTAGGTTCCATTGAAGCGCTTATACTCGCTTCCTTATTACAGATGGTGGCCTGTAAGCTGGGACGATTCTACGTCAACGACAAGCAGATGACGGACGTGGACTATGTGCTGAGAAACGGCGACTCAATACACCACTGGGGACATCGCCATGAGCATCCAGTTAGTTCCTTCCGCAAATCACACGCACTTGGCCTAGACAAGGTCAATCATAAGACCTGCAACAAAAACGTAGGTGTATAAAAAGGCTAGAAATGCACCAAAATTGGTACAATTTGGAACACTATTTGCACATCGTTTGTAGATTATGATGGAGCAGCAATGTTCATAATGGTCTACTCCGGCGTGACAAGACCCTCCAGATCGTGGGTAGTTTTGCAGCCCGCGTCGGAGCGCCTTTTACGGAATTTTATTCCTCATTTGTTCCAAAGAAGTAATGGACAATTATTTCACTATGCTATGTAGAACAAAGGTTTTTCTCTAGGATGGTAAATGAAGGAAGATCAAAAGTCAAAGACACAGCAGTAATTTCACAACTAGTCTCTTGCAGGTACGATGCTTGGCAGATGGACGGAGAACCACCACCACGTCCCTTTCTTTTTGCTGTTAGAATAGCTGCTTTACCGGAATGTGCATTTCGCCAGCTTAGACACTGCGACCGGGTCCGGAAAGTATGATGTTATATATGGGGGATATTTTTGTGTCCATCGAGCAAACATTTTTACTGATTTTCTCTCTTTAAACAAGAATCTAGGGTGTGAGGGAGGCATTTAAAAATCGTGTAAGACGAACAACTTTGCATATCGTTTTGTTCCTGAGAAATTTTTCTTCAAATGACGCGTTGCCGAAGCGACGGCCACAACCACTCTAACAAATGTTCCTACTCTCTTGTCCTTATAGCTGAGTCTTCGCTTCACTTGTAGACTTGTAGCGTTCTCCTGTAGTTTTCTAAAAACTTCATACGAACACAGCTGAATACGCTCTACCGTAATATCGAATGTTCAACCACCAATCTTCAGACGTTTAGCCACATCGGAATGGGAGCGCTCCATCGCGATTTTCAGTAGTTTGACGTCAGAGCGCACTACTTTCTAATACGAGTAGCCACAACCATTATACTTGCAAGGAGTATAGCACTAAGTATATGCCACAGTATATGCCAACAGTTGGTATGAGGTGCTACGCCATTATTAAAAGACACCTAATAAGGTCGCCTAATTTTGTTGCAGGATTTATGATTCACCCCTTAATACCCTAGTCAACGAACACCTTCACACGCCTATTTACATTTTGAGTCTCTACAAGTTTTAGTACTGAGCGCTAAATTATCCTGCGTTCTTTTGCATGAGCCCAGTCCCCTTCCATCTCTAGATTAACGTCCAGGTCCATATGTTACGAAACGGTTGGTCCTGGTTTCGACGGAACGACAGTTTTTTCTTTTGTCCATCGTCTGTTCTGCGCGTCAACTATCGTTTTGAAACAATTAGGCGTTTTGGGATTTTAATCTGCTGCACCGCAAAATAAGGACCTATAAGCACACCGTCCTCGAAAATGTTTGAAATGTAAACCGTGCAAAGCAAGACGCAGACAGGAAATGTTAGCGAAAAGTTGACGGTCAAGGAATACCACTGTATATCGCATTTGTAATGAATACCACTTCCTCAGGGAGGTGTAGGAATCGCTTCTTCGCCCATAGCGTTACAACCCATTAAGTTAGTCAAAACTGGCCGATTTTAAACAGCGCATTGAATTTAGCATATGGAGGTTTAAAGCAACACTCACGTTAGATATAGACGGTATGAGAAGGTGACTTGTGAACCTTTTATGTTTTAAATTGCTTGTATAATATAACATTGTTTTATTCTTTATGATTTGAAATATTAACATTTTACACCTTTCTTCAATTCTTTCAATTTCTACCTTTTCTTATGTTGTATATTTTCTGTTGTTTTGTACTGCAAACAGTTTTATTTGCACGAAAATGTAGACTTGTCACGAAGTTTCTGAGGGTCGACTCCGTCACTCGTCCACTATTGGGCTCCAATTTGATTCCGGTTTGCAGGGCCGCAAGAACGCATTTGTGGAGTGTTATGTGGGGTGCATTGGACAGCCTAGTAGACGTTCTGTACCTAGTGCATCCAGCCGCTTTAGAGGAGTAATGCTGCCCGCTGCCGCCCGTTTACATGCCCACTGCATTTCTCCAAAATGCAGGACAGCTAGCAACTTCAGGTGTGGTTTCTCCATTGATAGGAGGTAACTGGTGCACAGCCACGTCTACACCACTCCGAGAAGATAACGAAAGCAGCTGCTGGAATTCCATTCTTATAGTGGAGCCTACGCTTGACCGACCAATGGCGGAAGGATTCATCGTCCCTCAAATGATAGTAGAAAAATACGACTATGGGAACCCTGGTCTTCGAATAATCTCAAAGAAAAGCTCATCTAACTCGAGCACGGTTAGGACCAAGGATGTCCTGAACAGCGTTGAAGAACAATAGAATTGGCCAAAGGTTCTTAAAAGGGATATACATATATACATACACTTATGCCATAGAACGTTCGTTAATGATGAACAAGATCCGCTTCTTAACAAAGATGAGGATCTAGTAGAAATATGGTTCCTTGCTGTCGCAAAGATCTAGCGCACATTTCTTCCATATTTGGCCCATTGAAGAGAATCAAACGATAGAAGCTCTATTCGCAAAGCTTCTTTGTTTCTCATCTCTCAGTGTAAGACTTGCACCGTCCCACAACAGTGAGTGATACGCTAATGTGCTTGTCCTCGTTGGCCCCTCCATGCAGGTGTGGGGTGCTTGAGACGTGAAGGACGACAGTGCTCCTTTCGCCGCACATGGTGGTTCAGTGGACTTCAAGGATAGAATAACGGAAGAATGGATGTATGAGCTGTATTGAGGAAGCGAGGTTCCTCTAAGAGCGTAGATGGACGTCTCATCAAGCAGGACACGTAGGTCCAAGGCTATGGTATCCGCATATATACACAACACTGCCGGACTATGGCATACAAGCGGGTATGATCCTGCCTGCTCCGCCCTCTCGACTTTCCCACGGATCTGAGGATCATCGTGGAAGATGATACAACACTCGCTATAAACTCTAGATCATTTACAATCTTTCCTTCCCTGTGAGGCTCTCACTTCTCTATGAAATGCTTGCGTAGATGTGTTAGCAGTTTAATTTGTTCTCGAAGATTTAACAGCGTACGAGGGACACGGGAGTTATGATATCTTGAGTCGGCACTTCCCAAAAGCCCTAAAACTTGGAACAATCCTCATTGTGTTCTATTGGCTACATCTACACCCCTTGAAAACAGTCCGCATCTACAAAATTTACATTCTGTGCAGCAGTTTCGGGAGTCTATGTTGTAAGCTTTCGAACGTAAAATAGTGAAGAATCTTTTTGGCTCAGCTAATTGTTGTAAGACTATGTTCTCACCGTTGATAATTTCGGTGCGCGATCTGCCGCTGAGCATCATCGCGGAGACGGACGACCTCCTTGTCGTCAATAAGCCGCCCTCCTTGCCTGTTCATGCCTGTGGCCAATACGCGATTCATACTGTGCTTGGGCAGCTGAGGTACAATCACAATCGGTCAGGACTTCGAGGTGAACTGCCACGTGCATAGTGATACAGTTACTTCATTTACAATTCCTGTGCGCACCTGCAGCTGTGCTCCTTTATAATTGACTGTTGTAGTGCTTCACCGATTGGACAGGACTACTTCTGGAGTGCTGCTGTTCGCGAAGAATTATGAGACTGATATCAAGGTGCAGCATTTCGGCGGCTCCGATTTGTTTACAGGTGACAGTCCTAGATTTTAGTTCAAAACAACGCTGAAAGATGGCTGCTGGTCGAAGGAATACGTCTGCATGGTCGAGGGTGAATTTCCAGAGTAGGTTTTTGTGGGATTTCTCTTCTTTTTCAAAGACGCGAATTGCTTTGTCGGATCATAAACATAGTACACGAGTGCGTAGAGACACATAAATACAGTTCAGTTTCGCCAACAATACTTTTTTATAAAATTGCATCAGAAATTGGACCGCCAACGTCTGTTCGTTGAATTTCGTCCTTTCTGCTCAAGCATCGCTCTCGGAGTTTTCCTGTGATATTTATTGTTTCAAGACAATTTCTCGGTGCGGGGAGGTGGGCTGTGCATCTGTTCTGGACCGTTCTACAAGTTAGCAATAAGACAGTAGCACTAATGCAGTTTATGCCAGTTCTTATCAACAATTGGTGTTTTGCGACAATAGAATTTCGGTGTCAGGCGCGCTTACAAGGAAAGGTTCCCAACTCAAGGTGAGCTTTTGCGGCGCTATTTTGATGTAGGGCAGTGTGAGCAGAGTCCAGAATTAGAGCTAGTTTTTGCTGAACGTTTTCTTAAAGACCTGAGAAGCGTGAAAACGTGTGCGCAACACTCATCAACCCCTATGACACGAAATGTGCCTGGGGGCGCTGTCGGTAGGGGTGTCGCTTCATAGAAGCACACCGGCGGCCTTTTGAGTTTCGAGTCCGAGTGGAAGTATTTTTGCACATATTACTGTTTGTTATTACGCTTTCTCATGATTACAGGAGTCAATTTCAGACAATCAATGCTTGCAACGAACCAAATCTGTCTATTTGAGCCTTCATATGTGCTGGGCTTGATGAGTAGTAGGCTAATTTTGAAAATCACATAGACACTATCGTACCAGAAGCTTCTTCCACACTGTTTTTGATTTGTAGGAACATGACAGTATCATATGTTGGAGTGTTGTAGCCAGGTCTCGGGCCCATTTATAAAGAAGTCGTTTAAATCCAGACTCGAAAAGGTGCAAAAACCTTCACAAAGACTTTGCATGATAGATGCATTCGCTATCCCTTTGAAGCTGGATCGGTTCCTAGCCATAAGGCATCATGCATACTTCCGGTCGCTGCGATGGAGCCGCGGCTATGACTTTTGCAGAGCGACGCGAATGAATCATTTTCGGATGTCCCGCTCCGATTCATCCAAAAATCGAGGTCTGCCATTGTCCGAATCATCCAGTTATCCAAAGACTTTCGATCGGATCCAATGTATAGTAGAACTAATTTGATTTCTAGAGGGTTTTCTTTTTATTTTCTATGGAGTGATTTTCGTTGTTGCTACATCGTGTCCATTTTGTTGCTTGTGGTGCACAATCTCAGTGCAAACTAATTAATTAATTGCTTAACATGGCCAGGCCCAATGATAACCACAATGGCTGCTAGAGAAGCGTGTTTAGTGGTTTGGGGTTCCGATTTCCTTTACTTAACACCGCAATGTCGTCGCTGTGCTTTTCATATTTGTTGAAACGTTACCAATTTAAAAGTAGGAACGTGAGAGGAAACGTGCTCACTCGTGCATGTTTCAGTGAAGAAATAGAGTGCAACGAACCAATTGGAGTTTTGGTTATTACCATGGGCATCCAATGTGTTCGCCCGGATGGAAAGCCCGCACACAGTCGGTTCAAGAAAATATGGTCGGACGGGAAGCGATCTGTGCTCTCCGTCAGCATCCACACCGGTCGCACCCACCAAATCCGGGTACATGCTCAGTTTCTCGGTGCGTTTTCTTCGTTTACAGTTCTGTTTTTGCTGTGACTCAAATGTAAATCTCCTTCGTGTTGCAGGTTATCCCATCGTCGGCGACCAGATCTACAACTCGACGGTTTGGGGACCAACGAAGGGAAGAGGAGCGGAATATGCGAAGTCGTATGAAAAGGTCCATTTCCAGTTGGTTGCTAGACACCTTTATGTCGGTATAAAGGAACTCTCACATGTAGAGTCAGTATAGGACTGCAATGTGCAGAGTTCAGTTGTGTGAAGATGTACGTGAAGCTCATCGTTCGTCCAATTGGCACGAGACGGTTGATCCGGATTACGAATCCCGAATGGAACGAATGGCTTCTGAGGAGGTGATAGAAGCTCTATTTTGAACCATTACATACCTGAACTTTATTATGTAGCATTTCCTCTAGCGTAAAGAAATTAAACATTTGTCTTGTAGACTTTACCAGCCTCTCGGCCGCACTGACGTCTTCTCAACAGCTTCGCAGTAGCAATAACTTCTCATCATCAATTTTAGCTGCAGCATGAAGAACATCATAACTACGTCGATTGCGGCAACTTAGAGAAAAAATAAGGAATGAACGACATCCACAAAATGGATAATTTGATCAATATCCATTGATGGTGATCGATACTTCGAAAACAAACTTCTGATTCGTGTTAAGCGACTTCGATTACCGCCAGGGCTGAAGTTTTGGACCGCTTGAACATCCACAGAAAATCGATAATTTGATCAATATCGATTGATGGCGATCGATACTTCAAAAACGAACTTCAGATTCGTGATCAGTAGCTAAACCCCAGAGCAAATGTTTCGGGTCGCCATCAATGGCTGAGTGTCGCCAAAACGCAGTGCCCCCACTTCAGTTATGACGGACGTACGGAAACACGCACGCACGCACGCACTACTCCTTTAGCTACAGAATAAGATGAGCTTCAGCTTTCTACAGATTGCAGTTTGCTTCTTACGTGATTCTTACGTGAATCGGTAAACGCTCGATAGAGGTCGATAATGCTGTTCGAGATGCTAAGACGCACAGAGGCCGTTCCGCTCGGTCGCAAGGATGAACGGCTTAGTCATTTTACAATAGTAGGCTTCGTAGTTGGCAAGTGCTGTTATGGATCCAACGTGTATTAAAGAAATAATGTCAACAATAATAATAAGTAACAGATATAAAGTTCGTAAATAAACGCCTGATTAACGGTAGCAATAAAGCATTATTAACGGTTAAATTCGCGCTGTTAATGTGTAACTAGCAGTAATAATAACAATATAAAATTCCCTTCCGAAACCCTGCGCAAATCTTCGAAATCTCTTGAAAGCGGTTCAGATATTGTAACTGACAGCAAATCCTTGACATGTTGAGAAAGACTGTGACTGGGACAAAATCGAACTTGAAATGCTATAACCGGTACAAAAAGACGCTAAAAATGGCGCTGCTACCGTCGTGCTGCGCATTCATACGTCTGCGTGGGAACACGTCAAAGCCTCATCACGTTACTTTGGAGCACCTTGTAAATGCGCTCGGTGCTTCTTAGCCGTATAACGTAAGCGCACTCCGTCATCGTGGATTCATTAGTGTGCTGTAGAGTCCAACTACCGACTACTGATGAACCCTTTCCAGTTAGAACCAGAACCAGAAGGCTTGCAGTCTGAAGACCGACCGACGTACGATCCCATTTGTCTGAACTGCAATGTTGTCAAAAAACAGGTATTAGTGACATCAGTGATCCTTTTACTGATACTGCGAAATTGTGTCCATTACAGGTACCGCCTGGCCACTTCCAGTTGTATCTGCACTGCCTCAAGTATTCTACAGACAAGTGGAGCTACAGCACTCCGCTACCAGAATGGGCTGTTGAGCCAAAAGCGGGAGCAGATCGAGAACAGTCAGGCGTGATCTGTTCGTAAGTTTACGGCACGGCACACTGGTTGTTTTGTTGACAGTTGTACGAATCATGCGTTATCATTTATTGTTATTGTTCGACAGTGAGAAAGCTGGTCGATCGTCGTGACCGGACCAAACAACCGTGAATTTGTTGAACACGAATGACGGTAATACTTTCAGGGATTTGTGTCAATTTGTTACATCCTATGTTCTCAATAAAACATGTCTAGTGGTGAGTTTCATGCGTACCTTGATCACGGAGAACTCAAAATCCAGCGCTCTTGAAGGCTGCCACCACACCAGCGTATACCTAAAATGAAGCGTTTTAGTAGCGCCACTACTACATCCTACACTGTTAACATTTCTCGCTAGAGGTCGTTTTGTGTGCACGCGACGCGCTACGCGATGAATCGATATGGGAGCCCATCGTTGCATCGCGTCGCGCGAACATTGAATAATCCCTCAAGGATGGATCGTTTCATTTGCTGTCAGTGCAGTTGGCTTGGACACATTTCTTACGATCTTCGGAACTTTGCCGACTAACCCAACATTTTTGCTCAGCGCAATAATCTGTAAGGTCAGTATGACCCATTGCCTTAAGCAAGCAGAGGGAAACGAGTGCCAATGACAACTTTTAAGGGCGTCGAAAAGGTAGTGGAGGACCGGAATGTATGGCTCTGTTCCTACTCACTCGGAGCGCTATGACTTCGTGGCACTGAAGTTGTCAAGTCGTAGAAAACTGTCATGTTGTGCGCCTCCACTCACGCTCGCTGCGGAAGAACAGTGGCTGACTGGATTCCGCGACAGCGATATCGGGAAAACACAACACATCTATCTACCAGTTAATCAGCCCTTCGTCGTTAAAGCTCGGAACGAGGGATACGGCGCCGTTCGTTTCCCTCGAACGAAGGGAGTCTTCTGGCCAAGTTGAAACTATGCAGGAACGATTGTAGATGTCGCTGCACCCCCTCCCCTCCCCCTTTGGCTTTCAAGTAGACCAATTATCAAAGTAACAGGTGGCCGCTGGTCAGTTCGGAAACCATGAATCCACAGTCTCATTACAGTAAACTCTCTGCCCAGACTGCACAACAACGTTGCATAAATAGGCATTGACATACTGAAATCGGAAGTTAGATCTGCGTATGACTATGAACGAGAATGCAAAGATTTGTTCAAAATATGTTGAAAGCTGTGGAGGAACACATTTGTAAAAAAAAAATCCTACCTCGTCTGGGCTCTTGTCGCTGGGCACCTCTTTAACAAGTCCTAGCTTCTCATAGTGCTGAATAATGGGTAATGTTTGGTTGTTGTAGGTTTCCACTCGCTTTCTCAATGACTCCTCATTGTCGTCAGTGCGACCTTGCCCTGAAAATTTAATGATTAAATAAGTCGCCACTGTAATATAGAGTGCAGTAGCAAGCATTTGTTGATCCCGTAAAGAAGAACAGATTCCTACCCAAATTTGAACGCGGTCCAACCCACTAATGAACATAGAGAAGAAAGATGACCAGTGTATTTTTATTCCGATTCCGATTTCGACCTTCTCATCTCAAATGACCATCATTTTTGCAAAGTCAACCATTTTAGGTAGTGTAGAAATGTTTCACCTGGCATATGTCTGCCAATGAAACACTGTAGTAAGAAATGCCCTACTGTGAATAATTGGACAGGTCAAACGCAGGCCGCACTAATCTGTTGCTGAGCAGCATGTTGCTTACATCTCCGTATACAGAGATTTCTCCTTTGGAATCTTTCTGAGAAATCCGAGAAAACAATGTGAAAGCGACATGCATGACCGGAAATTGGCAGTCAAATTTTAAAAATAGTCCTTTCAGAGTGATCTTCATCATATGTCAAATTAGCAAAAACATCCTAAATTCTTGTCTCCTTGAGCAAATTAAAGTGGCTTCTAGATAGTCATTTCCGAAAAGCTTAATTGCTTGAATATGAGAATTTTTCAAATTTATGTTCTTATTCACCACGTTCTTCTTTTCTGCTGATTTTTTTCGTTGACGTTTCTTGCCGTATCCTCCGCGAATTGTTTATGTGTCGCGCGAATTTCACGTATAAATAAATAAATCTGAAGATTCGGGGAGGCTACTTCTCCAAATTGTTCGCAGATCACTTTTCGTTGTCGGCCATGACCCGCTGCTTTTAGTGCATAACTAATACTTTGAAAAAAATCATAGGGTTCTTTTTTCTTGAAGGGCCATGTCGCAAAACGCAGCCTAACAAGGGAAGGTTTGTAGCGTATGCCTGGACGGGGAAAGCGAGTCACATAGGCAAATTATCCACCCTTCAAGTACTATAGAAGGATGCTTGGTTTTGCCGCATCAACTAAGGAGAGTGTGAGATCCTCCGAGTTTACTAAGGAGTCCTGACGGCGGCACGGTGCGCTCTTGAGGGCCGAAGTGAATTGCGTATGCTAGCATTGACATGCGGTTCGAGGAGCAGTAGGAATTTTCACTTGCATGGGTAGGTGTCAACGTGATGTCAGTTGAAGGGTGTTTCTGAACCTTAACTGAATTAACAATTGAGGCTACTTACAGACCCGCATTTAAAAAAACTGACTCGAGTGAAGTCTAAAACTGGAATAGCAACCTAGATCATTTTTCGACCAGGAAAGAGATTCCTCTCAACATTTTGGAAACCTGTGGCATTATGGACGGCGTGGTGACTGCACAGATGTGTATCTGTATACTCAACATTAGCAGTTACATTGTAATCACCACAACTAGTACTAAGAATTCATTCTGGGATCTAACAATAAGATGATAACTGGATGACTGATTAGTCATGGTGGGTCCACACTTCCACAGGAATATTCAGTCTGGGCCAGCCTAGAACCCCCACATCCAAGGTGACACAGCTCGACAGTTCCTAGATGGTTCTCGAAGCAACAGTTATCTCAGAATTCAACAAGTCACCCTAGTCAATCAAAATAACTTCTGGTAGATAGTCGTGATGCTTCACTAAAAAAAATTGCATAACTTCATATGGATGAATATAACACCTAACGAAATTAAAAGATGACATTTACACCTTCGATCAGGAACACTGATGTAATCTTGGGGCAGACAACCGCATGGCACAGCTTCTACTGAACCCTTTGTTTCATGACACTGCGCTATATGCTTACAAAGTCTTTGTAGCTATTTATAACTAATGGATCAAGAATTTTATGATCATTCAAATGTTGAGTGCACTTTCTTAGCATACAATGCATACATAGCCTTTGCTGGTCCATTAATTTTGCCCCACACTCAACCCTTCCCATTTTCGAGTACCTTTTTTGGTAGTCTAACCAATTCCAAGAATATAAACACATACTAGAGTTGTCGAACAGTATTTCTCTCACAATTATATGAAGAAGAACTCTTTTCAATGGATAAGCATATTGTGTTCAATAGAAATCTAGCGCCGAGCAGTGCCCATTTCCGTTTCCGCCTTCCGGTCCAAAAACAGACGGAACGCGGAACGGAACGGGCCAAAAATGGCCGGAAACCGGAATTCGGAACACGGAAACGGAATTTCCGCACATCCCTGGTTGTGACTACTATACCCTCTTTGAATTGTTCGCTTTGATTTGAACAGAGCTCGCACTCTGAGTATTTCTTCATACACAGATGCCCGATAGCTGGACTCTTAGACTTCCTCTCCTAGGCTTCTCGAATCACACACGGAACTCAGCTAGTATGCCCCTGGGAAAGAATGCGCGCTCGGGCTATGCCTTCGAGTGCCACCGACCAGACCCAGCCAGGCGACGTGGAGTTCCTGTGTCTCACGAAACCACCCATGAAGCGATTTGGCTCGGTTGTGCACGACTGCTTAGCCACTTTCGTGTGGAACAGCCAGATGCTAATGCCTAGTTTGAAGCCGACTGCACGACATCGCATCTTGGCATAGTTTTTCCCAAAGTCATTGCTCCAGTGAGGAGTCTGTACCTTTCATGTGCTGTATTGTGACAAGCAATTTTCAACCACTTTGTGCTTGTTTAGTGTGAACGTTCGCATATACGGCAGGAAAATGTGCAGAAGAGCTGCCTTTTACTAATAAGGCCTCTGTTATACTCCCGCGGGAGCATCCGCGGAACGTCCGCGGACCAATGGTGCACGGCGGAGGCGGGCGTGGCGAGGCGCGGCGATTGGCCAAGTGAGGAGTCTCGGCGCGATTCCCGCCCTTCCGCGGTTGCTCCCGCGGGAGTATAACTCAGGCCTAAACGGGTTAGGTGCAACTGGAGGCAGGGGAACACATCCCTGGCTAGGCTTGGGTTGACCTCCTACAATACCCATCATACCCGCTGCCGGCAAGACTGGCGTCACTCGTACGTCCACCATCGGGCAGTGGCAAAGCTAGTAACCGAGTCTGGCACGCTATAACAGTAGAAGGGATTGTACTCGTTCCATCTGGAATAAACCTTCAGGTTAGGTAAGCAATGAGGTATCCCTCATTCTGCTCACAGTATGCCTTCTGGGACAAACTTAACAACTAAGGTTACCACCTGGATGTCGTGGATAGCCCACCATCTACCACTATATAATTGAATTAGCTGCCCACCCGGTAGATAATGAGGCATGTCTCACGCAGGTTAGAAACCTTCCTGAGATACGCTTCATAGAACCGTGCAGTCTCGTGGAACCCCTTTCGACGCTTCTGCGCACCTGCAACAACATGCCATGTTGAACGGCAACATTTGGATGTTGTTGCAGCAGAGGACGCGTAGCCTCCTCCTGTTTGACACAACGGCGTCGGCGCGCGTTTCTGAGCGCTTGGATCCAGAAGCCGGGTCCCCTACGTCAGGTAATACGCGTCGGAAGTCAGAAAGACATCGTCGTCCTTCGACAAGCGAGCTATCTATCTTCTACCACTATATAATTGAGTCAGCGGTCGATAACGTTTGAGTGATCTAACCTATGTGAGATACGCCGCATCATCCACAGCGAGGACGGTCGAGTCGTCTAACCTGAGTGGGATACGCCTCGTCATCTACACCGCGGGCAAAATTTGCTATTGAAGGTGGGATGTTGCTGCAGCAGGGGAAGCGCAGCCCTCTACTGTTTAACACAACAGCACCTCGGGCATTTTTGAGTGTCCAGATTCAGAAACCGACTTCGTGCCATTAGCATGAGAAGACCACTAAAGGGTACGAGTAGAAGGGAGACTTCGAGGTGGAGAACCGACAGCGATCAGGAGGGAGCGACCTGGAGGAGGCATCAGGATGGGGGGTCGATAGGGGGAAAAACGAAGCAGGCCAGGTGGCACCAAGAAGGGTTTAGTCAATAAGGAGGGACCAGTAGTGAGTTACCGGTCAGGGGCGGCAGTAAGGAGGATCAGCAAGAGGATCTATTACCAGCAAGGAAGAACGGATTTAGAAGATGTGACACCGATGTCGCGCAATGGGAGTTCACCGCCGTCGTCGTGTCGCGAGCATGGGAGGGCTACCTAATTAGGTAGAGTGGTAAGGAGGATCCCGGGGGGGGGGGGGAGAGAATCTACCTGGAAGAAGGGACCTGGAGTCGGAACCAGGACTAGGAACCAACAAGAAGGGAGCCGTAAGGAAATTCATACGGAGAACAAGCAATCTGCCATATGCATAGCCTCTTCATGCTCGACACAGCGGCGACTGCGAACGCTTCCGAGCTTCTGAATTCGGAAGACGGGTCTCTTGAGCTTCTGGATCCAGAAGACGGGCCGCCTACGTCGCTCAAGCGTCCTAATTCTGAATACGTGTCACCGACGTCTGCCGTGAGCATGGGAGGACCACTAAGGGGGTGGAGGAAAAGGGCAGTAAGGGAGACCTCTAGAGTGGACCAGTAGAGCGACCAGGAAAGAAAGGAACAACCAGGAGGAGGGGCCAGGACGTGGAAACCAGCAAGAAGAGTCAAGTAGGGGCTCAATAGTGGATACAAAGAAGTAGGCAGGAGTTGAGACCAGGAAGGTGGGGGACTAAAGAGGGGGAGGAAGACCAATAAAGGCGGACCAGCAATTAGATCCAGTAAGAAGAAACGAGTGAGGGGAAACCTGGCTTCGGGGGACATGTCAAGGACATTTGGGAACGTTAGCTCCTGAGCATGAGAACGTATGCGGAGGAGCAACCCGAGAGACAGAAGTACTGCGCAGCACAAACCAATGACTTTAATCCGGTACGGAGAGAATGTCTATGATGAATGCACGGAAGTGGTGAACGGCTTGATGCCAATGAAGTACGCAGCAGATCCTAGATGTTGGCAATTTTATGTTTTATAAAAACTATTTTCCATAGATCAGTGATGCTGCAAAGTCGCGCAAAGCGCGCAAGTGCGAGACACGCCGTTAGGCGTGTCGGGGCACTTGTTACAGTATAATGCTGATCATCAGAACCGCGTGACAGGATTGCTCCCTGGTTCTGGTGCTAGAGAGCAACCTTCTGGCGAGCAGTTTCCCATTCAATAAGCAGGAATTATAGGTTGGTCGCAGAGAAGAACGTGGTTCCAGAGACGTGGGATAGAATGTCATTTTTAGAAGAATAAAAAACTCCCACAACGAATGTTTCAACGGTCGATAAAGACACGTGCGAGCCACGTCGCGAACAGACTGTTCAACGCTTCCAGCACCTCATTCATTCCCTGACTGTAAAAGAGCTCTTGAACTTACCTCTATGCAGACATCTAGATATGCACGTGTCTACCGGACACGATAGGAATAGGACGAACTTCACGTCGGCCTAAACAAATACAGTATTAATTCCAGTGTGCCAGTCTATGTTGTTGCAATATATACTGTATTGAACGCCTATAAAATCACGGAACGATACGCCTTGCTACGGAACTAGTTTCTGATCCGTTAATCCTTTTGTGCGCTGCGACAGTAGATGCCGCCGCTCTCAAATAATCGACAGCTGATCCCTGCACAGGTCAAGTTGGATCTATCAACATTTTCTGTGAAACTGTGTCAGCCCTTGAAAACTATATTTTTACCAGACAGCTAGCGGCAACCAAACGTCTGGTAAAAAGCCCGGAAGCCCGAGAATAGAACACCCCTCCGTCTTTCCTTATTTAGGCCTTCTTACTTTCATCACAGTAAAGAAGTTGTTCTACTATATAGAATAGCATAGCGGAATATGGCAGGGCAGAATCTTCGAAACTGCTTCTACGAAGCCTGCTCACCCTCTGCCGCATGTGCGCGATTCATTCTCCGAAGTACCCGTTCCCTACCTGGCGAGAAACGGATCGTGAGATTCCCAATCCAATGTGGTTAATCTGCAGAAGCATAAATATAACCAATCAGTATTGGTCGACTGGTCGACACCGTTTACTGCCCGACAGCAATGATACTTCTCTGATCCCCCCCCCCCCCCCACTCCCTCGCCAATACCTCTCACCCATATGCCGGCAGAGAAAAGGAATGAGAGTCAGGCTCACGCACGCTTGCATGAAGCTTTTGAGGGATCTTCTGAAAATCCAACACATGCTGCGCAAAGTGTGATCTGTGTCACGTCTTTTGAATCCGAACGCATGTTACATAACGCCTGTGACACCTTTGCTGAGTCCCGACGCACACGTCGCGACCTTGCCAGGACATCGATGAAACGTCTCCTGCACCCTGACACACGTCGCACGACATCTATGGCACACCTTCTGAAACCCAACACACGTTGGACGACACTGACGAGGGAAGGGTCTCAGGCGTAGGTCTGAACGGAGGAATTGATAGTACTGCGAGAATCTCCGCTCTTCATATAGTAGAAAAACATGTACTAGTTCAATGAGGTCCTTGAAATACAGGGCCCGCCCCGGTATGGCTCTGCCAGTTGCGTGCTGGGAGGGTCGTAGTTCTAGCGCTTCGGCGGCAAATTTAGTAAACTTCTTTTGTGTCAAATTATTTATTGTCTACCCATTTTTTGTCTATTTCTTATTTTTCATAATGACTGTATTTTCTTCCTAGATGAGTGGTCTTCCCCATCCAAGAAAGCACCATGCCATTCGTTCTCTGTTTCCTTTTCTTAGTGGTCCTATCGTTAGTAGCTAATTCTATTTTTGCTACATAGCCAATCTTACGCGTATTCTGTTCCCACTTAGCTCAGTACTGTTATTGGCAAGCACAATAAACAAATAAGGGTCAGATTCGTGATCAACACCACAAATAACCCCCTGGGAGGAGTTTGGGCGAAATCGGTGATTATGACCTCGACAGCCCTAGTTACCCATACCTGCCGTAACCTACCAAAAACGGCTGAAGTTTTAAAACGGATGTCAGATTCATGATCAGCTCCTCAGATAATCTCCCTGGACGAGGTTTGGGCTAATTTCTTCGTCCTCACCTTGACCTCTGGAGTCGTGAGAGTAACTTATGGTTAGTCCCGAAACGACTTTCGCCATATTCTTTTCCTATGCTTTTTAGGCTTTCCAGGCTTTATGATGGGGAACTATCCATTCCCGCTTCAGGCAACCGTCGAAGTGTGCGGTGTCACGCTTCGCTATTTTTAAGGGCCACAGGGAGCACGTCTCATTCACTCATGTCCAAGTATACCTATAGAAATTTATTCCTCTCTTTGGACGTTACCCGGCTTAGGACTGCTTCAGGACGTGCTTCGCCGTTGGCACTTTTCGCGTTGTGCTGCTAGGATACTCTTTGAGCTATTGTCGGTTACAAGGATAGATTGCTTACACCTCCGTACCGTTTTCTCCAGCATGAATCTTGCCCAAGAGGTATTTTCTTTTGGAAATACGGCGATTCGCGTTGCAATATAAAAATTAAAGAGCTTAAAGCAATTATATTAAATTAACCCTTACAATTTGTACATATCGAAAAAACGTTATAACGCTTCATTGACGAGCCGCCGGGAGGTGTTATAAAAAAAGTTCATCTGGTGATAGGTGGCGAAACGAACCACTCTGATTGGAGACAAAAATTTTCTGATTTTACACTCTTCACTCTCACTTTACTTTACTAACGTGAACTGCCTGTTTTTAATGCTTTTGGGTAGAGCGTGTAGGCGAAGTTAGTGCGAAATGCATGATGTAAACCTGTACTCGAACACATGTAGTAACCCCTTCAACCTCTATGCTTCATCGCAATACCAAAAGCAAAGCTAAAACTCGAAATTCGTAATCAGCACTCAAGACGAAACTTCGCTTTTTTGAAATCTGGAGCATGAAAATGAATAACTGGCATTAAGATCTCGCGATTATATTAGTGTTATTATATTAGTGTCTTTCTCGGTCTTGAAGTAAAGTGGGGTTAGAAATTTTACAACTCTCATGGAACTCGTATTTCATAGTTAGAGCTTTCATAGTTAGACTCATATACCTTTCCGTTCATCTGATGTTCCCAACCCTCGAGGTTGTCTTGATTACGCGGAAAACCATCGACCAGGAAACCTCTGGCTTCACTGCCTGCATCATCCATTGCCTAAAACGGCAATTATTAGAGCAAATTTGTCATCAAACTGAGTTTAAAAACTCAAAAGTCAAAGTTCTGATGTTGTTCTCGCCGTTAGCGAGTATCACGACGTCGGTGAATTCTTCTCAATATTGCTGATAGAGCTTGCAGCACTTCTCATAACAGCTTTCACTGTTCGATCTCTTACGGTTGGTAGGTCGATAATAATGGTGGAATCAGAAAATGCGCGAAATGACGGAAGTGCTATGTTGACTCGGAAAGCTGGTTCGAGTCTCGCTTAAACCAAAGTTCAACCACAAGCTTTCAAATTGCTAAAACGCAAGGCTTACAATATTGTTCTAATTAGGAAGTCTTAAGCTCCTAACAAGGGTTTGAATCGTATGTCTGAACGGCGAAGGCGAGTTACATAGGGAGAGTCTACACCCTTCAATTACTGTAGAAATATGTATTAGGATGGAAAAAGTCTTTTGATTTCTTTCAAAGATTTATTACTTCAGAACTACAAAGTCAAATCAATTGAGATAATCTTCATTTTGTTCCAATACACTTCACCAAAGACTGCATAATTTTCTAAATTTTTTCGCGTGAAGGACTGCAGCTCTGGAGCCGAACCATTGCTGAATTCAATTTTTTAGGTCTTCAAAATATTTCTCTCCAATTTCTTGCTTGAGAGCATGGAAGAGATGTAGTCGGTAGGGGCGATGTCAGGGCTATACGGTGGATGTGGCATTACCTCCCAGCCCTGCTCCTTTATTGTTTCTCTTGTGAGTCTAGCAACATGTGGTTTTGCATTGTCATGCAGGATCATCACCTTCGACTTCTCAGGCCTCTTTTCTTGGAGAACTGCGGCGACTTTGTGGACACGGCCACTGTATGTGGCAGCAGTGAGTGTCGCTCCACTTCCGAGAGTTTCCCAGTAAATCAACTCGTCTGATATCCTACCAAACGCTCAAGAGAATCTTTCTTTCGCGAACATTGGGTTTGAGATCAGGCTTAGGGTTCTCTCCCTTTTGTACCCATTGCCTTTTTCTTCGGAAGTTGGCACACAGAACCCAGGACTCATCGCCTATCACAATCCGCGGCAGAAATGATTAACAGAAGAGAAGTAGCGATGGAGAGCCGTTGACCTTTCTGAGTGTCTGACAGGGCATGTGGAATCCAGCTCCAAATTTCCAAGCAAAGTCAAGATTCTTCAGATGGATTCCCACTATCCTATGAAATGAAACACCTCGAGCTTCCCTGCCGGTTGGCGTGTCGTCTGCCTGCTATCGGTACGAAAAAGATGGAGTAGTTCTTTGTCGTCCAATTCAGATGGCCTTCCTGACCTTGCTTTTCCTTGAATTAATAATCTCCCTTTAAAAACTTTCCGAATCACTCACAGCTGCTATATATGGTTTGGGGCGGAATCATCCCTCTGGCAGGACCCCTCTGGTTTTCGTGGATAAATGAGTGAAAACCGAAAAAGATGTACACCAGCGAGACATTCTCGCGTCCATAGTTCTTCCTTTAGTCCAGTAGCACTTCGGTGATGCACAATGGACGTTCCAACAGGACTTTGCACCCGAACATAGGGCGAAGAGTAAGTAGGCGTGGTGCAAGGCCAATTTCCCCGATTCCATCACGCCTTCGGAATGGCCGCAGTATTCTCCGGATTTTAATCCGATGGACTACAGTGTGTGGGCATTTTCAAAACTAGGGTCGGCGTGAAGCGCCACCGCAGTCCCCAGCCCCTGAAAGAATCCTAACGCCAGGAGTGGGAACGATTGTTTCCTGATGACCTGCGGCCCATCGCCCCCAAACCTCGCGAAGCGTTTGGCCCTGTACATCCACTCCAACGGAGACCACTACGAAACCACTCGAACATGACCTACCTTAATGTTTGTATTATTGCATTTAGTTGTTGTTTTCTCGAATTGTTGGTTGCTTTATAATTATGATAAAAAATCTTGTCCACGTTATTTTGGTGCACCCTATATATATATATATATATCGATAATTTGGTCGGCTGCGTGACGTGCTGTAGATCCTTTAATGAATTCAAGAAGCATGACGTGCCGAAAATGGCCATGAGATAGATCTGTTTGGCATTGAGTCCGGAAGATTGGATGATAGATAACGAAATAAAGCAAGGGTCTTGACCTATGTCCGCGCCCGAACTGTAGACAAGTGTGACAGGATTACGAGATCAAGAAAAATTCGAGGGGTGAAGAGGCTTTTTCCCAACCTAATGCACATGGTTTCTGCAGAGCCCTCAAATATGGCATGTACGCGAAGTTTACGATGAAGTCACGGCGGCAACGCTGTGCCACGATACTTGTAGATCTGTGGAAGCAGCGTCCACCAGCGGTTCGGTTGCGCCGGGGTAGCAGGTTTGTCTCGTGAAAGACACAGGTCCGGTTTCCGCGTAGAGCTCTACGTCTTTCGTAGTTCTGTAAAACTTTACGTAAACTATTTCATAATAAAACTTCAGTTGTACTGTATTATATTAATACTTTTATTTTACTATTTTATAATACATAGAATATAAAAATTTAAGAGCTTAAAGCAATTATATTAAATTAACCCTTACAATTTGTACATATCGAAAAAACGTTATAACGCTTCATTGACGAGCCACCGGGGAGATGTTATTATAAAAAAGTTCATCTGGTGATAGGTGGCGAAACGAACCACTCTGATTGGAGACAAAAATTTTCTGATTTTACACCCTTCACTCTCACTTTACTTTATTAACGTGAACTGCTTGTTTTTAATGCTTTTGGGTAGAGCGTGTAGGCGAAGTTAGTGCGAAATGCATGATGTAAACCTGTACTCGAACACGTGTAGTAACCCCTTCAACCTCTATGCTTCATCGCAATACCAAAAGCAAAGCTAAAACTCGTAATCAGCACTCAAGACGAAACTTCGCTTTTTTGAAATCTGGAGCATGAAAATGAATAACTGGCATTAAGGTCTCGCGATTATATTAGTGTTACTATATTAGTGTTTTTCTCGGTCTTGAAGTAAAGTGGGCTTAGAAATTTTACAACTCTCATGGAACTCGTATTTCATAGTTAGAGCGTGGAAAACGCTTGAAAAAATTATATAGGACTTGTGCAGTTAAATATCAAGCAGAACTTAAAATTTTAAACTATGCTACTACGCGGGAACCAAACCTTATGACCTGCAAATCTAAAAGTGCCTGTTTTCATAGCTTGCCCACCACCGCGATTCCATAAACATTTTGAGGACCCAGTACTCGCTTGTTTAAGAGGTCAGCGACAACAAAATACATATACTTCCATTGATTCGCTTTCGCCGTTCAGACACGCTTCCATTGTAAAACCTCTGATGGCGTCAAAGACGCCTACCAATCCTTGTCCCATTCCTAGGAATGTGACCGCCGACGAAAACTGTGATAAGGCTTATCATTTGTGTCATCTAGACAAAGACTCCCCACCACGACACTTCTCGTTGATAATGGCCCTCAAAAAAGCCTGTAATGGGAGAACTACTTGATTACAGCTCAATTCGGAGAATGCGCACTAAACTTAATCCGTGGTCAAACAGTTTTCAGTCATGTGGGACATGTTTCTATTTTCTCTCCATCGCTTGACCCAAGAAAGGGGCATTCAGCTGTGAAAAAGGCTATTCTCGGCTCGCTGCGAAGCAGAAAAAGCAAAGATCTTAATTAATCCATGGGTTGCTCCACGCATGCTACTTCTGTTATCGCACTAGGGCACTTGAAATTGTGCACTTGTCGTACGTAGGAATCTTACCAGGGGTATTATGGAAGGTTCGGAAATGGGTGAGATAGATAGATACAAATATTACAGAAGACCTTGGAGCTCGCTTGCAAGCAGCTGTGACTTTAAATCATACATTTTCCAGTAGTTTGCACGTGATCTCAACAGGAACTATGGTTCCATTTGTGATGTGGTTCTCGATCAGTTGGCCAAACTGCGATCCTTGTCGTTGTCGTTCCGCTCGCAGCAAATCTCCGGCGGAAAGATGAACGAATCCAAGGTTCTGCAAAACGCGTTGGCACTTTTAGAAACAAGTCCTACACCAACATTCGACGCATACCTCCTGGATTTTCAAGCACTGCGTTCCTTTTCCCGAGCCCGGAGGCCCAAGCACGAAGACAACATTGTACAACTTTCGGCTGGCAGCCATTAGCAAAAAGCGAGAAATGTCTGAAACTACATCTGCTATAACTCCCACTTCAACTAAAGAATTCAATCCACTTAGGTCACACTGTGACCAACTGATTCACGACTTCACTGTGAACTGCGCAATGCACGATCACAGTACATAGCACTGGGAAAGCAACTCGGTAATAAGTTCAACAACTGAAATCAGAGCCCAGAAACACCAAAGCAGGGCATCAGGAAAATCATCAAAACATAAGATATAGCAAACGGTATGGAATAGAAAAAAAACTTGCTAACACCGAAACAAGAGACCAAAACTAGCAATAAGCTGCTGAACAAACATTCGTGACTATACGGTTTCGCAAATAAAGAAAATATGTTTAGAAGTCCATGAGTTCTTTAAAAAAACTGATAAATGCAATAAGTAAAAATTTCCAGCGTTTAGAACAAGTTTAACTTCAAGCCGTCATATTTTCCAGAAGCTACAGTTTTATCTATGGAGAGCCAATAATTAGACGACATGTCTTAGCACGCCTACGAAAACTGTAATTACAGAAATTATTCAGTGGGATACGAGGAGGCGATTTGAATGTGTATGTCGTCTATACGACGATGACTTGCGGTGGCTATCCGATTACAAAGTCAGTGTTTTACTTCTTCCGGACAAGCCAGAACCAGTTCGTCGATCACGAAGGGATGGATGGCTTGGTTTGAGTAGGCGCGAGCTGAACCAAAACCCTCTCATCGGGGTGCACGCAATAGCTAGCACCCATCTCATTGCGCTTCTACGTGCCCGGCAGAAAAGACACTCTGGTAACGCTGGTCTTTGATCCGGACTATGTCTCAGCAGCGACAGACCGCTCCCCACTCTATGTTACCGGCGAGACTCTTTTTCGCACCTCCAAAATTTCCTTGAGTTGTCAACCATTCTAATCAATGCTAGGAATGTGGTGTATAAGATGTCAGTCCTCTTTCTTGGGCATCCTGACATACGATGGATGCTGGATATCTTGCTCATCTAAAATTCTCCGTTTCCTCATATTATGCGCGGAACAGAGTAGCGATTGACGGAACAGCCAAGCAGGGGTGTGCGTAATTACGATTTTCGATTTACACCTATTTTTGCCAAATTTTTTATGATTTACGATTTACGACATTTTGGGTCGTAAATCGTAAATTTTCGTAAATGTGGTCTTTGATCAACAACCAAATGACGTCCAAATTTATGTGGTCCGGGTTATAAAGATGTGCCCACCCTAATGGTCCCCTCTTATATGTTATGTTATGTTTATTTAAGCCAACAACAAACAACAAAGTCGACAAGCGAAACACGTAGCAAAACAATGGTTGGCTATACAACAAGAAATGAAGGGAATGATATGAAGGGAATGATATAGCTCTTTACCACTCCCCTTCAGATTTGTTTTTTGATATTCAAATGTGCTACTGTGGTAGAAGACACCGTCCTGTGCACAGGGTTCTCGAATCCCACTATCAGTTTCCTAGAGAAAAAGGGATGAATATTCTAGATCCACGTCCTGTTTGGTGGTGAGGTTTAGTCAATTTGTTTATAATATATTCACGCTAAAGATAACTAATAGAATTGATGCAAATTCACTATTGAACATCATTCGTGATTGGATTCGGAAAGTTGCTACACTCGTGTGGAAAAGATAAACCACTAACGTTTCCATTGGTTTGCATTGTACTTTAAAGGGCGGAGCTTACTGATATACAAAGTGCGGTAAAACCAAGCGCGTAGCATTTCAAGAAACGCTCGAACTGGTTTTGACAGTTTTGACCCCTTTTCGGTGATGTGGTTGAGTTTATCGTATTCACCCTATCTGACTACGATGCTGCAGGCTTTCGGAGCAAACATTCGTTACAGAACTTATGAAGAGCAGCCCGAGCGAGTGCAGAGAATTACTAAATGGTAGTGCAGTATTTCAATGGTTTTCAAAATCGGACAAGTGCAGACAAACTTACGTAGAAATCCAGTGTTCTAGGTAGGTTTAGGCTACTCCCCTCCCCCCGCCCCGATAGTTGATATTGTCGATCGATGGTTCAGAAGTTGTGAGCACTCTTAAAATTATGAAGTGCCTACAACTAACAGAGCTTCTGAATTTGAATACTGCGCTGAGGTTATTTCTTGGAACCTTCTGTGCCACTACCTTCCTGCTGCGGTCTATTTCACTTGCTGCGTTTAAAATGAATTTCTGCAAAAATTCATTTTAAACGCAGCAAGTGAAAAAAAAACTCAAACTGATTCTGTTTTAACCTCGTCCTCGTTCTTCCCAACTCACAGATCAAATAGGATTACTTTTAAATCACACTAGATACTTTCTAAATAGAAATTGTCTTGTCTATGGAATCAAACTGAGAATGCCTTAAGAAGGTTACCTTAAGGAATACGTTAACCTTGCCATTTTAAAGCGACTACAAAAGTTGTCCAAGAAACATGGTCATTTCAGCACTGACCAAAGTTCATACTGTTTTGGCGGCCAAAACTCTCTTATCCGTCTGTTATGGGAACGCTCATGGACTAATTTCAAAATGTAGAAAAGCTGAAAACTTTTGGTGCGTTACACAATGGGATTGCGCCATGCGTTCACTCTGAATGCATGGCGCAATCCCGTCGTATGACTCAATATGTTTGTTTGATTACTGCATGCACAGTTGCTGTTTTCTCCGCATTGATCAGTGGTGAAGTTATCCTTAAATTAAATGTTGACAGCCACTTCTCGCTGTTATAGATTAAAAATACGCAAGCTAAAAAAATTGGTGGTAAGTTAGAAATTTAATGAATATTCAAGCGATACAGGGTTTGTTGGTATATCATGCATAGGCTAAAGTAAAGTCTTTAAATCTACAGTTTTGTCGGCTGTCTTGGAACGTGTGAAATTGAATTTGAAAGATGTCATACTAGTAAGACGTGAAAAAGGAAAGTAGTTTGGTAAGAAAATCGCTCAGCGTGAGCTGAGAGTAACGCGACAAATAAATACTAAATCACATCTGGTTAACATTAGCAGAAAAATCTCTCTGGAAATTAATTGTACTACACTAGAAGTAAGGTGACTTACGATTTACGGTTTACGATTTACGATTTACGACGGTTTTTTCGTAATTACGATTTACGATTTACGAAATTTCAAATTTCATTTACGCACACCCCTGCAGCCAAGACTTCCCTTAACAATAAACTCTGAGGACTTCATGCACATTCCTGCGGACTGCGAAGTGAAAAACACACAAAATATCTTTGATAAGCTCCGTTTTTACTCCTATGCTGAGCGATGCTATGTTGTACCAAAGAGGCGAAATTGATCTAGCGGTGCACTCAACCAATCCTGTCAAATACATGTCACCTTATCGCTTGGCCTTGGAGGTATAAACGAGGCATTACTATATTGTTCTGTGCGAGGCTTGTAGGAAGAACATTTTTTGGTCTGACCTTTCATCTTCGCGCCGTCTTCAGGATAGCTGAAGCGTTTACTTCACCAAACGCTTCAGCTATCCTAACATTTTCTACATTTATAACAACAAAGGCATGTGCACAGATTGCATGGATCCAGCTGAATATCAATCTTTTTGAAACTTGCTGCAACTACAGCGGTTTTAAATGGCTATGATGTCCCACATCATCAAGCTCGATATTAGGATAGCTCTAGGACTCGATCCCGTCCAGATAAGATACCTCTTCTTTCCCTTATAAACACACAACTGCAGTAATGTGTTGCTTTGATGAACATTTCCTGTGAGAACGTTGAGCGACAGCAGGTTCGAAACAAACCATAATAAGCTATGCATATCAGAGAATTGCGTTATTTTCTAAATGGTAACTTAGGTGATTGCTCCAAAGTTGGGACAATTTATTTCTGACCTTCGAGAGAAAACTCAAGACAGCGCTTGTATTATATCTCGAGTCCAATAATCTTATCCCTAATGATCAACATGGCTTCCGTTCAGGTAAATCTACTGAAACACTGATGTTATCTACGCTTAATGATTGGACGAAATCTCTTGAACAAAAAAATTGATGTGGATGTAATTTATTTTGATTTTATGAAGGCTTTCGACAAGGTCCCTTTGGATAAACTAATTGTCAAGCTCACGGATATAGGTGTCCATCATAGAATTACTCTGTGGATAAAAAACTTTATATCTGGTAGATCTTTTCAAGTTAGGGTAAATGACGCATTCTCTGAACGTCTTTCTATTAAAAGTGGTGTTCCTCAAGGTGGTGTTTTGTCCCCAATCCTCTTTTCGATATATACCTCTGAAATTCCGTCCCTAGTTAATCAGCTTGGTGTTTCTTGTAAAATGTTCGCTGACGATATAAAAATTTATAAGAATATTGCTCTTCGAGAAGACCATCTTTCTCTTCAATCATCAATAAATGCAATTGCGGATTGGTCATCAAAATGGGAACTTCCATTATCTCCGCAAAAGTCACAAGTACTTTATCTAGGGCAGCAGGTAGGTAGATATCCTTACTACCTTGACAAGATGCATATTAGTAGTACAACTTCCCTGCGTGATTTGGGCTTTATTTTGGACACCCAACTTTCGTTCAAAGAACATATTGAAATAATATCGAAAAAAGCTGAACGAATTGTGCACAGCCTCTTCAAATGTTTGCGAACAAATTCAATACAACACCTATTAATTGCCTATAAGTCGTATGTTAGACCAATTCTAGAATATGGCACCACAATTTTTAGTCCCAAATATAAGCGTGAAATTGCCAGGCTGGAATCTGTACAAAACAGCTTCACAAGAAAGCTATGGATACGAGTACATGGGTATGATTGCAACACCATCCCCTCACCGGCTTCACGAAACAGATTCTTCAATCTACATACCCTTGAACATCGTAGGAGAAGAAATGATTTAATTGCGATATATAAGATGATAAACGGTCTTACTCGTATTCCCCTTCAGGAGTTCTATACATTTTCTTCATCGAACACAAGGGGTGGTCAGTGGAAGATCCAGTTTCCTGGAGCAAAAAGCAGTGTAAGGTCTCAATTTTTCACTTGCCGTGCTGGCTCTGATTTTTTGAGGTTATCTAAAAAAACACATTATACCAAATTCCTTAAGGAAGTATAAAAAACTTCTTGACCGATATCTTCAGGATGTAGTTTAGTAGTTTTCAACTGTATTATGTTGATTCTTGTTGCCTGTTCTGTTTTTTCCTGTTTAGAATTACTTTAACTTATGTTTAGTTTTACCTTGTTTTTCTTTTACATGGTTATCCATGTAGTGAATAAATAAATTTATGAGATCGAGTACTTGGTCTGTAACGCAAAATACGCCCAAAAGGCGAGGGTCGGTAAATAGCCTACTTAATAAGCATAACGTTGACGGACATAACGGTAACGATTACGAGGTGAAATGCACGAGTTTAGTAATTGAGGTACGTCTCACCAAGAAAGGTATTAAGAACGTTCAGGATTTTTACAGAAAACCGCGTAATGAACACTCGAAACGAGACCTTCCACTACGAGTGAGCTTGTGCCGTTTATATCTCGCCGTGAACTCGAATGACTAGTCGGCGACGTTGTCAGGGCAATATGACCCATTTGCTTCTACTATTTCTTTAGGCAGAGCGAACACTAATCCTTGCGGTGGGTCCAATGTTGAGTTTGTTGCTCTCATTTGGGCTCCTTGTAGTATTCGTAGCAGTAAGACGATAAGGATAGGGTACTTGAGATGTTTCGACGAATATAGTACAAACGAAAACTAATGAATTTACGCTCAGCCCTCTGAAGACGATTTGAAGTTGAAAGGTCACATCAATAAAGATCGATCTACAAACTTTACACCTTGCACAATATAGTCAAAAGGATAACATTGCCCGAGGTTTCAAAAAGAGACCAACTGGAGATTACACAAAATATCGTCAGAATACAGGACGACTAGGACGAGCAACTTCCAATCTTGTTGTTAGGTGTCGAATCTAGGAACAACTTCGAGGGGTATTGGAGCGTGGAATTATTACCTCCTGTCTGCGTCACCCCTCAATTCTTCGTGCAGGAGCTCCCATGTGCAGGGTGCGCCATAAATATGGTCACTCAATAAAAAGCGAACTACTCACGCGAAATTGATCACGAAACAGCGAAACTTCTTCAACAATTTACAAACAATCTATTTAACAAGCAAAGAGGATATCGTCCAATGGGACCTCCCTAGGCAAGAATGACAGCCTTCAGACGCTAGAGTACGACTCAGTGGCGGCATACAGTGTTGCTTACGTAATTTCCTTTCACGTTTTTCCGGCCCTTCGACCGCCAAAACACGCAGCTATTGCCTGAAGGTGGTGAAGAGGCATAAGAAAGGGGGAATCGTTCACAGAAACTCTCATGCAGTTTCTCCGGTGGTTTGGGGTGGAGAGTTTTTGCTGAAAAAAGAGCCAAGATCAAAAAGATATCTACCTTAACGATATTTTGGAGGAGACGTTGCTTTTCTGGGCTCAATAACACATTGAAAACTCAACGTGGACCCTCGACAGCCGTACACGCACACAAGTCCAAAATGACACAGGAGTCGTGAGCGAGGAATCTTCCAAGCTTCAGCCCTGCTTCATAATAGCCAGCAAACTCGCCAGATTTGAATGTTGTGCACCACTGCGTTTGATCCATTCTAGAGGAAAAAGCCTGCGCTAAAAGGCACACTACGATTCATGGTCTGATATTTTCACTAGAAAACGCATGGAAAGAAAATCCGCAAACAACCCAGCGCGAGTCCTATCCTGAGCGTCTGACGGCTGTCATTCGTGCCAACCGAGCTCATATTGAATGACACCCATTCTGCTTGTTAAATAGATTGTTAGTAAATTGTTGAGGAAGTTTCCCCGTTTCCTGACCAATTCCAAATGAGTAATTCGCTTTTTGTTTTATTGAGTGACCATATCTATGGCGCACCCTGTAGATATCACCAGGAGGCGGAAAAAGAACCACGACTGAATAGTGTAAGTTGTTAAAGAAGGAGCCTCTTTACACTAAACTAGAGGAAAGAACTGCAAATCAGGGGATCGCTGATGCTTATCGGTTCAGCAAGAATCTCCACCCTCCATCGTCAGAAAATCTCAAGGAAATGTTTAGCAGCTTTAGGAACTTACCTGGTAACGGAAGGGAACCTGACCACTTTCTCACACTAACAAATTTTTTCAAAAAAGTATTCATGAAAGGTATGCAGATCTACGGTATCGCTTTTAGCGCAGTGAAAGACCATCATTAGGAAAGCGAGTCAAACACAGGGGATGGACCCTTTGCAGTTCGAAAATTCCAATCACTGTTCACCCAGTTCGAATAGGGCTTAGGTCTCAACGTTATCCACCTTTTTATGTTCGCCAACTTTCATTTTTCTTACTGCTATCAAACAGTTTAGACTGCTGCTAGAACTCCTACAGGATCAGCCTTTCATATCTACAGGTAACCATAGGGCTTCCGTTTGTTACTAGTCCAGAATAGCGACCTCCGTACATTGCCTTCGAACCACTGCTACGCGCAGCATGGCATGATTTGTTTCAATACTTGCCTGGGTATTCAGAATACTTTTAGGTCAGCAATGTTGTCTTGCATTATGCACTACAGATGTTTGTGAAGACACATCTCTAGTAAATAAGAAGACAAATGCAAGACGATGATTTGAAGGCAGTAGGTGCAACCTGCACTTCACCTAACATGTGCTGAAAAGAGACCACGCCGACCGATTAGCATGGTTTGATAAAATAATGATACCATACAACTAGAGCCCCGATGTATTTTCACAACAACGTAGCGGAGTGAAAATGTTATCAAGCACCGCATTAGTGTTTAGGAGAACGTGGTTACCCAGGCTGCACTTGTATGCGGGAGTAGTCGATGCGGTTCGTCCTCTTGAGTCCAATGCATGGACACATAGAAGACATGACATGGAACAGTGGAAGCCGGCGTTGCACCACTCAGACTAATGAACACCGCGGAAAGGAACGGCGGCGTCACGCAGCTACAGTAAAGGGCAAGGAACGGAAACCTACTCGACCCTATAGTGACACGAGGAGAGTGCAGAGCGACGGGTGCGCGTGCAGGGCGGAGCTGTCCGGTGTACGAAACGCTGGTCTCGGCGGGCTGTCGTCGACGCCGACAACACCTGCACTGCAATTATCGCAACATTATCAGGCGGACTGCGGGCTCATCCACTTCCGACACAGGGTTTAGTGCCAAGTGTCCTCACGCAGACATTAGACAAGCCCGCGAACTGCTGCAGCTGTGCAAACAACAGCGAACACTGAGCAAATAGGTACGAGGACCAACTCTTCCGGAGAACTGAAGTACAGAACACGAAAGCGTATGTACATATTCATTCCTTAACCAGTTAAGCACCCATAATGTTCATCAAGCATTTGCACATGTCAGTGAATGCGTACACGACGTGTTCGTTAGGAGGTAAGTCAAAATGAACGACACCAAGTGGTCTAGAATCCATCGTCGGCCTCGTCCTTGGGCCTGCTCAAGGCGGAGGGCTTGGAGCTCGAGGCAGCTAAGCTTTCTTCGATCTTCTGGATTTCTTCCACGGATACCTGAACGACGAAAATACAATACATTATTCATATTTTCTCTTGCTGCAAGCTCGACAGGCTCCGCGGCAGTTGGGCAAAAAATATAGATAAAAAGCAGAAGCACAAAGTACCGCAGTTCGCAGAGAGTGATCCATTGTGCATGGTTGGAAGAAGTCCCGACGCTCCCGTTAACAGAGAATCAAATTTTAACGTTTACGGATCCGCTCAAACCATTGAAGCTTTTCACACCCAGTGTCAGTGAGTTGTCATCTTGTTGTTTTCGTTATGAATGAGTAAGCGGCGAATCATTGTTTAGGCAAAATTGACATTCAGGCTGGATGGAAGCTTCTCCTTAGAGGTAGAATGTTTAGCTCGCCCTTCGAAGAGATTGATCAACACCTATCGTTTTCTTCTATCACGTAGTACTGAAAATTGTCATGATTCGTAGCAGAACACTTCATGGATTATTGTTTCAAAATAACCGAGCGGCAAAACTGCCTCGTCCATAAGTAATGCACTTTGCTTATGCAAAACACCTTAGTGATCCCCAGCTTAGAGGGTGAAATATATCTCACGTACAAGGATCGAGGCATGAAGCTGAACGACAACGACAAAGGACAGTGCTAACCAACTTCTGTTTGGCGCCATACATTCTATGAGGTTGACACTAGATTTCGGATATTGGCGAGAGCTTTCATTCAAGAACAATTTTCGGTCACTGTCGGCGATAGCACGCCCGAATCCGAAACAGGCATTTCGGTAGTGGAAAATAAAGTCCTACAAAACCAGCGCCGAAACTTACTTCAATATGGCTTCGAGCTGGTATTATTGCTTCGTAATTCAAGACTTTCAATCACCAAATCCACATACATCCACTTTCTTTAACCAGTTAATTTTATATGAAATCACAAAGGAAACGTTGCCGTTCTAGATAGTACCTATCATTTTTAGCGGAAATTCAAAAATGGCAGCTATTTCATAGAGAATAAAGCCACCTCTGGCCACCCGATGGAGACCACCACGGTGTTAATTCGCCGGCGCTTTGTGCACAATTGTGCATGCTCCGGCACAAGGTGCCAGCGGATCAACACCGTGGTGGTTTCGAACCGTCAGCCACTGTTCGCTTTACTCAAATAACTATAGTTCGTAGGTTGATGTCGAGCAGTAGGGTCCGAAAAACTCGTCGATGGGGTCTCACGTACGGATCTATCGCCACATGGCTCGGTACACCGACGTAGCACTTTCTCTCCTCATACTCAAAAGCATCCAGGACTGCTCGACCGATATAAACAACCGCACTAAAAAGTGGATACTCTCTTCTAATGTCTATCATCGTTTCCAAAGGATCGATCAAAGAGACGAGACAGAAGACGTCGTCGAAGCCGACGGTCTGGATATTGTGCTCAGAGGGTGGATTATAGAAAGCTATATTAGATGAAGGCAAGACAGTGAAGGTGTGATGGCAAACGTCTATCTTAAAAAAGCAGAGACTTTGAATGCCCACACTGACTTTAGAAGGACGCGGCAGATCTATGTATTGTAGAGCAAAAGAGCGCCACACACAGATTGCAAGCTCGAGGAAGGCCGAGCTGTCAAAGCTGATTGGACTACCGGTCAGTTTCCACCACACTCCCCTCCAAACATCTCTTTCCCTCCAGGTTCAATTCCATTTGAATGGACTACACTTCGTAATCCGAGACGATATCGAAGAGGCACCTACGTGTTCGTTAAGACCCAGCCTTCTACGTTCTCCTGCAAACAGACCCATACTCACCAAAGGCTGGAAAAGGTCGACCGAAGCTAATGGCATACATCTAAGGCGGCTCGGTGTTGTGCAAATTTGGTGAGATAAATTATTAGGATGCTGCAAAAGTACCTGCCGTTTCAAAGTTGAAATAGACAGTCATTTCTCATAAGAAATTACCTTTTCAAGCCTACTTGCCCAGACCATTTTGTACGCTTTTTCCACTTTCAGATTATGTTTCACATTTTCGCCTATCTTCATTCTACAAGTAGTTACTGATTTTGAAAAAAGAACGTCCGACGCCGTTTTCGAGTGATTGTGCTCTACGAGTTCAAGTCCAACATTCTGTAGCTGAGGCAACTCTTAATATTGTGAACGCAATCTGCTTGGAATCTTTGTATATATTCGCTGTGAGATATTATTTCGAAAAGTTCTATTCTTCATACTTCAACTTCAAGGACAAGCCTGCTCATGGTCATGGTCAGAGGATGTCGCTAGAGAACAGGTTTGAGGAGCAGCCATCGATTCAAAGCCGGACAAAACTATTCGAAAGATAGCAGCAGATATGGGTGTCCGCTCTACTAGTGTCAAGGCATGTAACTTCAATCGGCGTGGAGAAGAAGCAGAAGTGGACACCCCAAGACGTGACTGAAGAGTAACACCTGCCTCACTTCAATACCTGTTCAAGCCTTCTTGTTCGCATGAAAAAGGACACTTCTTAGGTCGCTTGATAACCATAGATGAGAAATGGGTCGTGCATGATAATAAAAACCGAGGATATGTGTAGGTGGGGAAGTTTACCCCACTATCAGACTTTCCTAAACCAGATTTCCACCCTAAAAAGGCTATGCTAATTGCTTGGTGATGCTGTAAAGGTTTGATCCAATACAGTATCTTACAACCCTAAAAACCAGTCACAAGAGTGAATTTTCTCGACCAAAGTTTCGAAAATGAATGTCAGATTTGTGTGATCAGGTAACCGCCCCTGGACGAAGTTTGAGCAAAAAAAAACGATCTCTCCTCGACCTTGTAGTCGTGAAAGTATTAGGTTGTCCGGAATTCTCAGCGTTTTGCACTACTATTTTCATTCGTATATTATAATGTAAAAATTCAACTTGCATTGCGCATTAATGCTACTTTCTGTACAGAATTTTTCGCTCTACCTGACTAAACAATTTATGGTTCAACGTTTTTTATCTTTTTTGTTTAGTTTTCTTGCACGGTTAATTGAAGTATGTCGAAGGAGCAAATCCGAACGATATATTATTAACTTCAAATTGTGAGACATCCCGCAGCTGAGACAGCTCGACAAATCAATCAAGTGTGGGACCTAATAGTGTTGGAGAAAGCACAGTGCGCCAGTGGTTCAGTAAATTTCGGGCCGGAGATTTCAGCCTCGAAGATGACCACCGTAGCGATCGACCTAGAGCAATCCTGGACGACGAGTTTAAGGAATTGGTGGAGGCTGAACCATCCCAACCAGATCGCGGGATCACGGAAGAGCTAGATGTCAGTAAAACTACTGTTGCGGATGCTTTGAAAGGTGATATCTGGAAACGTTCCGGACGCCGACGAACTCCCTAGGCATTTTCCAAAAAAAGGTAGTGGCCACTGCGTGGTCGGCGGCTGGTGTAATCCATTATAACTTTTTGCCACCAGGCCAAACGATCACAGCAGAGTCCTATTGTAAGGAAATCGACGAAATCTCGATGAAACACACGGAAAATTGCGTCAACTTCGGCCAGCATTGATCAACAGAAGATGCCCGATTCTTTTGCACGATAACACTCGCCCACACGTTTTACAAAACACTATTCGAAAATTGAACGACTTAAGGGTTGAAGTTCTACCTCACTCGCCATATTCTCCATACCTCTCACCAACCGACTACCACCTTTTCAAACAATTTCAGAACTTTCTCGCTCGTAAAACCATCACCAATCAGGACCAAGCCAAAACAGCGTTCGCGGATTTTCTCGAATGTCGACCACCTAATTTCTTCGTTGATGAAACAAGTCGACTGCTGGTCCGTTGTGTGTGCTGATTCGAGCGGTGCTTATTTCGGCTAAATCCGAAAACAATGGTGGCGCACCAACTCTATCAATGCAGCAGTAGGGTATTATTATATTATTATATTATATTATATATTTATTACAGCCAATAACAACGGAGACTACAAAAAAGATCTACAATAAGAGATCTACGACTGGCCATGGACCTGAAAAAAGTGGCAGTGCTTGGAGTGGTATTTGCTTTTGTCGGAGAGTAGCCCGCCTGCTTATTATAATGGAAGAGAATAAGTCGTGAAGCCTGTTGAAAATGCAGAAAGAACATAAGGTTTAATAAGATTCTTTCCGAGAGGACGTCTTGCATGCGATTTGTAAGCTGCGCCAGGTCTACGACCTTCTAAGCACACGACCCCAAGGCGGGCCCTGTATCTCAAAGGCCTCTTTAAACTAGTACGCACCTCAGGCGGCAGCATAGGAGAAAGCTGCGCATATTTAAACGCACGAACGAAGAACGTCAGTACGGAGAATGAGAATCTTTAAAACAACCTTTAAATTTGAACGGAAACAGAACAAAAAGAAAATTGTTTGTATAAAAAATATATATTAGTTATGACCAGGGGCTACACTTAGCCGATGCAAACCGATAACCTAATGCAAAAAATAGCAGTATGTGCTTTCCCAGTCGAGGGACGGAGAATGGATTCTCCTACTTGAACCGCACATGTTAGTCGCTGCTCAACGCGGCTCCGTAACTTCAATGCCTGCAAGATTTCAATCGCAGTGATGCAAATCAGCTTTTGGCGCTAGCGTTACTTCTGGGCGTAAGCCTTCCACAAGTATTAGATACCTTTCCCCGTTCACGCTGTGGAAGAAAAACATAAGTAGGAAGAAATACATAAGTAAAAGGACCGGCAGCAAAAAAATCGCAAAATGGACCTGTTTGTGAACCATCGGTATGCTTTCGTCGATTTCTCCGGCAATTTCGACGTTCTCACCGCGTATCAGAAGAAATCCCTGGTTTATGTCGCAGTAATACTTGTCGACGAAGGTGCGTTCCACGACGTCTTCAAGAATCAAATTCGCAAACTGATCTATGGACTTGAGGTATCCGATTAGCTTTCTTCCATCTCGGAGCACTACGACGAGCTTCTTATCCAGCTGCTCAAATAAACTGATGGCACCAGGTAGATAAGGGTCTGGAAGATCCATCTGAAAGTGGAAGGAGTGCGGATCTTTTCTAAACATAAATCCGTCTATCAAAATCAACATTGTGTGAAACAGAGTCAGCGTACACATGCATCGTAGAATTACTGAGAGGAACTGAACTGCCCAGTCGATAAGAACCGCCGGCGCCAAGTGGCTCGGAACAAGGAGGCGTGTTAACGATGTGAGGCAGCCCTATCCGGCACGTTTTGATGCGCGAAACTAAACATTCCATCAATTAAAGGGCACTAAGCGGGCAAGTGCCCGCTACTCACCGGCAAGGTGTCTTACAATGAGTAGGACGCGGTGGAGAGCACAGAAACCGTGTTTATGTCAGTGTTTCACGACCACGTGCAATCTCGAAACGGGCAGGAGCCCGTCAAGTACCAATTTAAGAAACAATGCGTTCTGCCTATGTCCATTGCTGAACTGAGCTAGATCACTTCTGCTGTAATTGGCGTTTGGTTCTCTACGAAGGCTGATAACCACGCAAGGCGACCCCCCCCCCCCGACCCACATTGCGGCGAAGCCCCTAGTCCCTTCACTCACTAGACTCCAAACAAGTTCTTCTTTACCCTAAGAAGCAACCAAAGGAACTCGAGGGGCGGTCTTTATGTACGAATGATCGCCGCGCCCGCGACGACGACTGTCGCGTGCGCGATGAGCTCCGCTGCGGTCGTGGGAGCTGTGACTCATGACTTGCTGCAGACGCTAGGTTTGAGTTGTTGATATCCCTTTCTGCTGTTGCAGGAGTTGGGGAAAACATGCTCTGGTTCAGAAATTGAGTTCGGGTTATAAAACTAAGCAACGTTCTAATGCTCAATTTTATATGCTGCTTCTTCAGGAAAAGCTAAAAATATAACGCACTGTCGCAGTGAAACTGAGTTTGTATACACTTCCTAGTACTTGAAGTACAAGTTTTGATGCAGGTTTAGATACCACTGGCCGCTGAAGTCACCCAATTGCGACGTCTTCTGCCGCGCTTGCCGCGCGAGTCGCCGCGCCCGCGGCGACCATTCGTACATAATGTCCCGCAGCCAAGGAACTCGAAGCCGAATGAAACCTCGCCGAAAGCTGTGCAAAGGGCGGAGCGGCTCTAACGCGTGCCCGGTCCCACAGCGATTAGCGCGCACTACCGTCTTTGACTGGCTCCGTGCTGCCGCAATTCTTTTGCCGGGCCTATATTTTTTAATTGCTTCAAAAAGTAGGGTTCGCTAGTTGTTGTATGAATTTCGGATACCTGTAAGTCTGCGTACTCGGGTTTGGGATTGGTCGAGCTGTCTCGACAACTGCCATGTGTGCAGATGCAGTTGAAAGCCCACTTCCAAGTGGAGTGACTCGTTAATTTGACTGTGGAGGGTTCATGTAGTCTCGTTTTAACGGCGCTCACTTCTTGACATTATTATGATTATTTGCGTGGGTTTTTAGGGTCAACCATGCCTCGAATTAAGACAGTACATTCGAAGGTTACAAAGTCTCCGCGTCGTCCATTCGAGAAGGAGCGCCTTGACCAGGTAAAGCATGCTTTAATTAAGGTTTTCTTGTTGTAGTTTCGCGTTTCAGTTATTTTCCATCTTGGATTAACATAATGAAGTGTCATCGGTAATTAGCTTGCCTTCATATTGCTAAATGACGATTGTTGGAGTTCGTTGACTGAATCTTTTTTGTAGTAAGAATGAGCTCACAGGAGCCGTTATTTTAAAATCTAGAGGGTGGCGCTATTTACACCGTGGGGGATCACCTTTTAAAAAAATTTCAGTAACCTGGGAGAATACAGACAAGCTAAGCTAATGGTAAGGTAAAGCCCTATTCGCCATGAAGTCATTTCCGCTGGCGCGGAGGGGAGCACCGAATTGGGCGTGAGGAGGGGCTCGTGGGTGTGGCCCGACTGACTTGCCAAAATTTCCTACACCCTGGAATTCTTCCCCTTGCCCAATACTGGAGCAAATAAAAGGCGTATCTTTAATCGAAAAGAAGAGATGAGAGTGTATTAGCATTCGCTGCGTAGCGATGCACCATACGTGCGGGCCACGGAAAGCTATGGTGACCCCGTCCGCCCAAGTGGCACTGCGCCTGGTCATGTTCCTTGTTAACCTGGTTTTAAGATTTAGTGTAATGACTGCACTAAATCTTAAGTGTGTTTATATTAGCTACCTGAGTTATAAAACTCAGCCAGAATTGCTGCCACCGTAATTCAGCGTCTGATTTGGACGCAGTTGCTGCACTCCCATGGTAGTCTAGCAGTTCATTGCGGATTATCGTCGGACTTCTATTCTCTGATGTTTACATTTTATAATACTCCTGTTGAGCTTTTTGAGTCCCACACTGACATGGCTATAGTGGGATGTAACGATCCTTTGTTGGAAGCTGGAACAAGGAATGTTATTTTTCAAACACTGTGCGATTTTCATTATTTGGCACTATCAAACATGGACCATCGAATATGAATTCATGGGCGTTAAATTTAGAGTAAGGCAGTGAGGGAATTTTTAAGAAGAGTGAATAGGGAGCTGACTTCATCGAAACCTTCAATGTTCTTTCTTCCATCACAATAGTCCTGCAGTTCTTCCGGCTTTCGCTGAGGGTGTCATGTTGTAACTAGTAAGGAGTCTGCAAAAGGCTTTCATGTTTCACTTTCTTATTGAGATGAAGAAACATGTCGCTGAAAGAAAAGGCAGCAGAGCCACGGTCAACCACCTAAATGACTTTACATCATCTCCCGAATATCAATCTGCGGTGGAAATCAGATGTGCTCCAAAAAATGTGAATGTGGATTTGATGGAGTGTAAAACGATTACGACCAACGCACCCCCGAATGGTTACCGTATACCGGTTGTCTGCGCCCGCCTAGCTTAGAGATCGCGCGTCGTGGTGCAGTGGAAGTGGGGGCGCTTCATGCGAGGGAGGTAGAGGGTTCGGTTCTCCAGCCTTGTGACATACTTGCATTTCAGCTGACTTCTTGCGGTTTAGGTGATTTGACGCGTACGCAATTCTGAGGCATTTTTTGCGCATTTTTCCAGCCTTCCGCTCGAAAACCGCAAACCCAGCCGCGGACTCCCCCTGGGCGACGAATGCAGTTTCCACACGAGCAGCTTGGATGGCACACACCCTGGAGTACTTTTCCTAACCCAGTGCTGCTCTTGAAGAGCAACGATCTAGGCTAGAGCAGGGACTCCAGGGTGTGTGCCATCCAAGCTGAGCGACGAAAGGTTCGCGTGTGTAATGCTATGCATGAAGGATATCGCGCTCCATCGCCAACGCGCGCCTAAATGATACGGGGCCGTATGGGTGTGTAGCTATACAAACGATTCGTATGCGGCGGCGCGGCGACAGAGGCCGCTCAGCGCGACGTCCACGCCGGCCGATGCGTTGACCTCGTCGCGCGGGCGGGGACCGCCGCCGTGACGCGACGAATGCCAATTATCGCTCAGGAGGCCTATTCTGCTGCCGCTTTATCCAACTGCAGGATGTCTCAAAAAATGTATACACTGTTTGAACAGTGATAACTTTGCTCACAGTAGAGGTACTGAAGAAGTTAAGGGCTCATATGAAAGCTTAAGAATATGGAAATTTTCTGACATATGAGTGGTATGGATTGCGCCGTGCACTCGTCTGAAATTTTGCGTTTTACACTCGATTGATTGTGCTTCGCTTGAATACTTGCTATAACTTCTTCGCAAAGTGATCGTATCGATTGATTTGTGCTTCTTTTAAGGTTTAAAGCTCAAAAACACTCTTATGATTGCGAAAAATGCAGAGTATCTTAAAAATGCAGGTACTGTTTGAAAGGTTAAAAAAATTGAAAAAAAAATTGTCTAAAATTGCTGCTGGTAAAGCTTTTGGAAGATGTTTGAGAATCATATGAAAACAAAGATTAACGAGATTTCTGTGGCGCGTAAATAGTCAAGATCGCGCCGTGCCCCCGCCCTAAATCTTGCATTTCAGACTCGATCGATTGTGCATGGGTGAATGCTTGTTACGTTTAGAACTTGATAATTATGTGAAGGACAAGTGACATGCGAGGTTCCTAATTGCACAAAATGTGAGCAGGAGCCCCATTTTCCAAGACGGATTTTGTGGACTGATGAAGCAACATTCAAGCTGAATGGAGAGGTTAGTCGCCATAATTGCAGCTCCTGAGCAAAGGAAAACGTTAAAAGAAGCACAACACAGGTTAATCTGGCCAAGTAGTAACAGGAGAAAAACAAAGTAACAAGCAACAACCGCATGGAGCAATTCATACCACTTATGTGTTTAAAAAATTCCATTTTCTTAAGCTTTCATATGAGCCCTTAACTTTTTCAGTACATTTACTGCGAGCAAAATTATCACCTTTCAAACAGTGTATACATTTTTTGAGACACACTGTATTCTAGAATTCGAGGAAAGCTGAAGAAATTTATGAAACTGCCATAACCAGTAAAGCTGCCATGACAGAAACGTAGAAGTCGAATGTCGCTATGACCGTGGTTTGTTTAGAGAATTTGCGAAGCAATGGAGATTGCCTTGTGCTTGAGGTCGCACGGACACTTCATGGTTAGCAAGTTAAAGCAGCAATCAGCATAAAATTTCCCAGTTGGAATCCTTTGTTCAAATCTCGGAATATCAACTTCCCCTCATTAAACTTGCAAGGACATCTACGGATCACCGATCCAATACCTGCAAGGAACAACGACAAAGAGACGAAATCTATGGCGGCAGCTTTAAACACCGCAGAAGGCAGTATCTGAGACGTCAATGAACTAGAAATTAGGAGCGTGACGAGAGATGTTACCTACTACGATCGGACAGACACATAAATGCAAGAAGTGTTGACTGATCAGGCTCACTTGTTGCCCTAACACAATTTGATGTGCGAACATACATCAAGGCGCCACCCAGATGCCGACTGCCTGAGGTAAGTACTAGCCAGCTCATAGTTTCATTATAAATACTCGAGACAACGGCGGCACTTTTATATACCTTGTTGTATCCTACTATATATAAAAGAGTAGTGTCTGTGTTTCTGTCCTTACGTCCGTCCGTCCGTCCGTCACAACTGGAGTGGGGGCACGGCGTATTGGCGATTCTCAGAGATTGATGGCAATCGAAACCGGCCAGAAACTCCATCCCTCGGGTAATCGAGGTCGCTAAACACGAATCTGGAGTTCGTTTTTGAAGTATCGATCGCCATCAATCGATACTGATCAAATTGTAGAATTTTATGGATGTTGTTCAAGCGGTCCGAAACTTTAGCCTTGATTTTATCACCACTTCCAACATCCTTTCACATGTTATATTGATTCCCCCTGTTAAAAACCTCGTTTGCGACCTTGTCATTAACAAGAGACCGTCGGCTATTTAGCGCGCAATGGAGGGTCCGAAAGGTCAATTAGTGCCTAGCATCGGCACACATTAGTCGATTTCCTCCGGCAATGCAAAAAAAAGGAGTGGCGCAAATAGGGTCCGGCTGGGGAGGTCACCCCTTACTCAGTGGTGTACGCCTTGGTAAGAAGGCATATATAGTACAGTTACTTCATAAATGGCCTACCTCAATTCACTGTAGGGGTAGAAACACAATTGCTGCAAATTCCGGTTTCAAAAAGCAAATAGGGCTGTAATACATGGTAACACCCCCAGACCCTATTTGCGCCAAAAGAATAAGTGGACTTACCAAAATGGTAAGAATTATATCCTTCCCAGCCGTGAGAGCGAAAAAATCCAACATTTTTGAATGCTATGAAATATTCAGAGAATCATCATTTCATTATAACGGGGCAAGGGTATTAAAAATCTTGTAGAGTCTATAAATACAAACGTTCATCGACTACCCTCCAGCGACCTCGACTAGCCCCAGGGCTGAAGTTTCTAGCCGCTGTCGATCACCATCAGTCGTTACGTACCGCCAATACACCGTGCCCCCACTGCAGTTGTGACGGATGGAAACACACAGTACACTTTTATATATAGTAGGATCAACAAATTGATCAATACCGGTTGACGGCAATCGATACTCCAAAAAAGAACTTAAGATTCGTGTTCAGCGACCTCGACTACCCCAGGGCTGAAGTTTCGGACCGCTTGAACGACATCCATAAAAAACCTACAATTTGATCAGTATCGATTGATGGCGATCGATAGTTCAAAAACGAATTCCAGATTCGTGTTCAGCGACCTCGATTACCCCCAGGGCTGAGGTCTCGCACCGCTTTAACGATATCCGCGGAAAATTGATGATTTGATCAATACCGGCTGATGGCGATCGATACTTCAAAAACGAACTTCAGATTCGAGTTCAGCGACCTCGACTACCTCAGGGCTGAAGTTCCTAGCCGCTGTCGATCACCATCAATCGTTAAGTACCGCCAATACACCGTGCTCCCACTGCAGTTGTGGCGGATGGATGGAAACACACACTACACTTTCTATTATAGTACGAAACCTACCTTCAACGTCATACAGCACCCCTACACCAACATTGGACCTCGTCGCGTCCGCCGCGCTCGACACGGCCTCTGCGGCAGTGGCGGCCGACCCTCTGACAGCTGCCGCGCCCGTTGCCGCGCTGGCTGACCTCATGCCGCAGACGCGACAATAAATCGTTTGTATAGCTACCCCCCCGGGCCGTATGCATATCTCGCCCCGACGCGCCCCGCCGGGAAATGGGGAGGAAATACCGTACTTCCGCGATGCACACCAAGTTGGGAATACAGTACTCCGGGGCTCTGGCGGGAAATTGCGTCCCCCTACTCGGAGGTAGGGGGAATTCGGACTGGAGCAGAGACGTTGCTGATTGGAGCGGACCTGCTGCCGCCAAGACGATGCTTTCGAACTATGCCTACACATAAGGGCAGCAAGGAAGGGGCTAAAGGGCGACTTCGTTGATGTTTTGGTATATGTGATGCTTAGTGAGGTCATTTTTGAGCAGCAGTGTTTAGCAATGAGAAGTTCGACTTTCCTTCATTCATAAAGTAAAACAGGCACTTACTGAAGCTAATTTTCAAACAGTGTCCAAATGTGGAGATTTTTTTATATTTTCGTTGGTTGTTGGGTGTAAGAGACGCCTAAAGAGGGTATGATTGGGCCACTCGTGTGTATGTGTGTTTTTAATGCGGGAATAACAAAGTCTAGCCAGGTTGTTTTTATGTTAGTGCTTTCATTTACTGAAATGTACATTTTCCGAAACATTTGGTTAAATAATTAATACTTTAAAGGCTAAATGTCGCTTGGACGTTTTATCTTTGAATTTTTACCGTAGAGATATGGATTCTCCCAGATAGCTACGGCTTTTGGTACTAAGGGGGCTGGTACCCGCTCCATTATGAGACAATTGTCCTGGAACACTAAGATAAACGCGGTTTCTGAGCACAGAACTAAGCAACGAAAGGAACTCCGGGGTGTGGCTGATCTTACTTACCCGTTTTAACATATCTTCCCGGTGTACAGCGGGCATCAGCCGCTTAGTACCCGGCTTCTCGATGTTATTTTCATCGATGTTGAGAACTAGTACACATGTCAAATTGTTTGGAAGGCTTATCTGACCTGCTGCCAGCAAATGGAAGGGCATAAACGGCATATCGTTATTTGTGGAATGGAGCGGAGGAAAAAACGCTTGCAAATGCTTGTTTACTCCCAGCTCCACCTCATTTAACTAGTTCATATATGCCCTTATCTAACTAACAAACAAAACTTTGCCTGATGCCATGCGATGCATAGCTATGACTTGTTTAATTCAGTGCCACTATGGATTTCACTTGGTCATTGTTGCAAGATGATTCCCAAAACCCGTAGAAACAAAGGAGAATATAGGCGAGTGAACAGGCGTATAAAATGTGACGTAACATCGTTCTGATAGGCTTCATAGCGAATCCAGTATCGAGTTGATAATATACTCTCACGTCCTTCGTCATTCCTCAGCCGTCCCTTCACCCGGACTAGAAAACAGCCGATAATTTCTCCGTGATTTGCAACGCTTCCTCTGTGCTTGTGTACGAAACATTTTCTGTACGGCTAGGAAGTTTCCCGACCGTACATTTCCCGAGGTGCATCGCAGGAAGGGGCACCCGTTCCCGCCGGGTAATTTCTGCTGTGGGGAGAGCGCGGAAAGTCCGCCCCGCCGGGGCGAGGTATGCATACGGCCCACGGTAAATATTTGGGGCTGTGTTCGTCAGGGTCATGCTTGTTGGAAGGAGCGAAGAAAATGAATCTATCGAGCACTCCCTTGTGTGAGCGGAGGAGAGCTCAGCTATTGCATTATTTGTTTGTTTCCTTCACTACCAGTATCTCGTTTCCTTTTTTTCGTGTTACTGACACTTTATAACGCGTCTCCCCTAACTACCATAGCGTCGAAAACTGATCGAACCAGTACAGTAGCTCGTTCGCAATTCCTTGGGAAAAGAATTTCAGAGCTATCGCGGGTTTCGGTGGGCGCAGAGTAACGTTTCAGCAGCAAATTTGACTGGCGTTTTATCCGATTGTTAAATACTGTGCTGCTAGATACGTTGCTTGTAATAGTTTTTACATTTTTTGTTTTTCCTCACAATTTGTTTGCTAGACAGTTGTCTATGCCATGAATAAATAAAATAAATAAATTTTGATACCGAAGTGTTCCCCTAGTATCTTGCAGAGTATTCGTCTTCATTGATGCTTTGCAGTCCCATTTCCACCTATTTAGGAGCTGAAACTCATTGGAGAGTTCGGCCTGAAGAACAAGCGTGAGGTATGGCGTGTGAAGTACACGCTGGCGAAAGTGCGCAAGGCTGCTCGTGAGCTGCTCACCCTGGAGGAGAAAGATCCCAAGCGGTTGTTCGAGGGCAATGCACTTCTTCGTCGCCTTGTGCGCATCGGCGTACTGCCGGAGGACCGCATGAAGCTCGATTACATTCTCGGTCTGCGTGTCGAGGATTTCCTCGAGAGACGCCTCCAGACTCAGGTTTTCAAGCTTGGATTGGCGAAGTCGATCCATCACGCTCGCGTCCTCATCAGACATAGCCATATCCGGTGGGTTTTTGCGGTGTTTCTCTTTTTTCTTTCCTTTTTGTTCGCACACGTGCATGAGTTTCCTTTGAGAACACTTGTGTGTAATCTTCGTCTGTTTCGTTTTTTACATAGTGTTGTAGCTGTTGCAAAGAATTGCAAAACGGTACCTAATCCGCTATATAATGTCGAGCTAGTCCATCCCTGAGTGCCACACTGTCGCCTATAGTGTCCTGTCAAGCAGGTCTGCAGTCATTTAACATTCATCTTACTATGTAATAATCCTGTAAGCGATGAGTCACACTATCGACCGACGATGAGTCATAAAATAGGGGAAATTACGGGGCACAAATTAAGGCCAGAAAACAGCGGAGAATACCTAAACGCCTTCTACGTGCCTGGCGACTCAGTAGACGAGCAGAACACGTCGCCAAACGTGTCGGACGACTCAGCAGACGAGCTGAACACGTCGGCGACCGTGCATGGCGAACCGTAGACGTACCGAACACGTCAACGACCGTGCATGGCGAGCCGTAGACGTGCCGAACACGTCGCCAACTTTAGCCCTGGGGGTAATCAAGGCCGCTGAACATGATTATGAAGTTCGTTTTTGAAGTGTAGATCACCACCGAGTAATCAATTAATCAAATAATTGATCAAATAATCTATGTTTTATGGATGTCGTTAAAATGGTACGAAACTTCAGCCCTAGGGGTAATCGAGGTCGCTGAACATGGTTATGAAGTTCCCATTATGAAGTTCGTTTTTGAAGTGTAGATCACCATCGATCGATATTGATCAAATTACAGAAGACGAGCCGAAAGCGGCCTGGGGATTCAGAAGACGTGCCGAAGACGTTGAGGTCTTCGGCACGCCTTCTAATGAGGGATCAGTTCCAGGAAAGGGGACCAGTAATGAGGGACCAGATCCAGTAGTGGGGGACCAGTGGTGGGCGATCAGTATTAGTAATATGGGAGCAGACCAGAGAAGTGTGAAAAGAAATTCCCGTCCAGCATAGTATTAGGAGCAGTGGGAATCTTCCGTCCTGACAAAAAGGCTTTCCGTCGTGTGACCAAAACCGAGCAGACGCTGAGTACTTAAGCTACATAAGCAGAGCAGCTTGCTTGATGTGATTGTCCTCAGTTTAGTGATACTGCAACATCGCGCGAAGCGCGCAAGTGCGAGGCACGCCGATAGGCGTGACGGAGCACTTGTTAATTAATAAATCAACAGATATCGGTTCTTGACTGTTCGGGTAAGAAAGACTCAGAGGCCTTACCAGGGAATTCCTTCAGCTTCCCATGGAACTGCTGGTGAAGGAGCTTGAAACGCTGATTACAAATACACCTCCAAATTTGCTAAATGGATCTCATAAGCGAGTACGGCCCGGTGAAAGATCGTGTTGACAACTGCGTGTCGCCTGCGCTGATGAAGTGATGGGCGGAGCGTCGTGTAATTAGCCTAGCCATTAGCACGAGTGCTAGTTGCGGCGACGGCGTGGTGGTAGTGTTCTCGCCTTGCAGGAGGATCGTGACAGGTTTGGTCCCCATCGATGCTGGGGTTTTTGCATTTTGTGACTTACCTCGTTTCCATCCCATTTTTGAACAAGCGCCTGGTAACCACTGTCATATGCCTTTTCCGAGCTCTTCGAGGTGAAATGATAACAAATTTTGATCATTGTTGAAGGTTGGTACATCGTTAGACGCTCGAACAAATTGAACGCGGATTCCGTCCATGCAAAGAAAAAATCGGGTATTTCAATGTGGTACCGCTTTTTTATCTTGAAACGGTTCCGCTGTTCGAAAACCATCAGCGTGCATTTCTTGAGGGAAGGAAAACTCCTAAAATAGTTTATTCAAAATTAGTGCATTATTCTAACGTGAGCTTTTTTGCTAATTGCAAACATCAGAGGCATGGAAGGAAGGAGCTGATTGTTTGGTTTTCCTAGAAATGGGTCTGTAATTGTCGCGGATGTGTTTAGGGATAACACCTTCGTCTGGCAATGTTATTCTTCTTGTTGTGCTCGAACAAGTTAGCTCGGTCTTTAGATCTGAATCTTTTCGAGTTGGCTACAACTGACTAGGGCTGCTGTTGCATGTGGGTGTCGTCAAAGTGTTACCATGCAATGCAGTAATTGTTTGTCCTTGTCACCAACCTGATCCTAGATCTCCTTCGTTTGCGTCATGTTGAGCGTTCGTAAGTGCTTGTTATCTCAGTTGGTTTGTGTCATTCTTCACGCCTAAGCCTGGAGTGGGATGACGGGTTACGGTTCCACTGGTTTACACTGGTTGATCCTCGAGATCTTTATGTTAGTTTCAAAGTGGTTGATCCTAACCAAAACTATCGGTGTTGTTGGTGTAGCACCTATTGGTTTCATATGCTATTTTTCTCTTTTCACGTATTGTGGGCTTCGAACACACACTATGATGCCAGTTACTACGACATATTTCGTAAGGAGCAGTTGCTTATGGGTTCATTCTCCTGTCCGTTCCGTGGCTAGCTTCACTGATGATGGACTTTTTCTCAAATCACTCGCAACATTGCATTGTACCTTGAGTCGTTTACTTGGCCGTGTGTTGACGCTCCATTTGTAATAACTGTAATAATAATAACTAGTTAAACTGTAATAACTAGTTCAATAAAGCAAAACTATTCGGTGCTAGATGGAACTCAAACCCAAATCATTTGCCGCCGACTGTGGCTGTTCCCATGTACTCGTCTCCAGCGGTGGCATCGGAAAGAGGATGCACCAGCAAGTTCAATTTCTAAGCAGTGGAGGTGAAATTTTTGTCCCGCTCTTTCATTTTATTTTACACCTATGACGGCAGCATGGTGGTATGTGTTTGGGTATGACCTTCACCATCGGACTAGCTAGTACGAGAGTGATGTAATGTCAACTAAGTGATGGAAGTAAGCACAATTCCTCCACATGCCAGTATACAATTATGTTACCGCAAAATCCTTATCTGCAAGGCCAGGATTTGGCTTCATATGCAGGTTCGAGCTAAATTGTTTTGTCATGCAAATGTAATTCATAGCAGGGTCCTAAATTCTCCTCACGGTTTTAACAATAACAAAAACTTGGTTCTTCAAAGTTGCAGAAGAAACCGTCCATTGCCGCAGCGCTTTTGTCTCACAGCCTCGATTGAATATAAATAAATAATTAAACGTCTAATTCCTTGGACTTGAGACTGTGAGATGTAAAGATAGGTTATCATGAGGTGGAAGCGATATGCATTGCGGAGAGAATGGGGGCAGACATAACTCCAACGCCGCGAGAACTCCCCTGGCGTCGCGCACGGTGCGCGACGAAATTGGACGAGTTGTCGCGGTCCGACTGCTTCCGACAGGAAGCACACTTTTGCACACACACTTTTGCACTCTTGCGCGCTAGTGACTCGCGCAAGAGTGCAAAAGTGTGCGCCGGCGACGTCGAAAAAGGAAAGAGACATGAGATGAGGATGGGACAAGTTTGAGGTCTCCTGGTAGGGAAGTGGGAGTGACCGTCAATAAAGTTCGGGCAGAATCAGACTCAATCTATTTCAAATCAAATCGTAAATGGTCAAGGATCTGGCGAGGAAAATTCGAAACAAGAACTGGGACGGAATTACTAACTAGAAGTTTCGGAAGCAAGTGTTTGTAAGTTTATATTGGGGGAGGGAGATGAGCACACTAACCCACAGCTTTTCCCTTAATTCTAACTTTACGCTACATAGGTCACCAACTCAATTGTCGTAGATCACGTGTAATGCCATTGGCAAGCACCCACTTGGCAAACGCTAAGGATCTCCTTATTTCTCCAATCTATAAGCAGAGACAGAGGCATTTTACTGCTTCATTTTTCTTCCAAGCGCCTTCACCAAGAGAGTTCCTCTTCCATTTCATTTGGGACTTCTTGCGGTTAAAAAAAGCCTACTCGAGGAGCTCAAACACTGGCGAAATTTCGTACTTCGCGGCTAACCACGCGTCACGCACGTCCGCGTTTCAGTGCCGCGGCGTCGCATTCGGCTAGCGTGCGACGTCGCGTTGGAGTTACATCCTGGAGCCGGAGAGAATGAAACTGAAGAGTTATCTTACCTAAGGAGTGATGGAGATCGAAATTGCTTTGAAGGGTTTGAAATTGGTTAGGATACTTTTTCGTCGTTTGTTTTTTGTACATCTTGGCCACTTTTAGACCGATGGAAGAGCCCCATCGCCTTTCATTTGTTCGATAAGTAGCGCACACGGAAATCAACATTTATATAAAGGCAAGCCGTTAACGTAATCTACGCGAGGTTCACATAAGGCAACTCCCTACACGAGAGTGTCACTTTCAGATTTGCTTCCCCAGCGGTGATAATTCACGTAGTAAGGCTGTTCTGCTCATTCTTATGTCGGCGGGCCTTAGAAGTGCTGAAATATTTGGGTATCTTCCAGAAAAATGGGGTAAGCGGCGAAGGTTGAACGGACCCTTTAAGCAGTCACTGAACAGACTACAGCTATCAGTCTGACCCGTAATAGTTGAGAAGTAGGGACGAGCAGCGAGCTCGCTGTGCTTTAATTATGAAGTTATGATTTCTGTTATTTTTTCACCTCAACGAGAAATGCACTGCACTGAGAAAGGGGTTGGGGACAGCGCTACACGTGTTAACGTGTGCTGTAGCCTGGGATTCCATTTCTTGTTCAGCTTCGCATTCTCCTCCGCCACTGCGTAGAAGGGCAGGGGACTAAATGGAAAGGTTTCTTTCATCCTAGGAAGGATCTGATAAGAGAAGAGTCCGAAGGGTATGCATGAACTGTCGGAAGCGAGTCATATAGGAAGAATCTCCACTATTGAAATAGGAAACTGAAAGCATATTTCGCTTTTGCCAAGTGGCTAGACGAAACGTGTAGTGCCCCTCAAACTTTGGTCTGGGGGCGCTGCTGCAACACCTGGCACGAACGCGCGGATATATCAAAATCCATATTCAAGACGATTTTTTGAGATTCCTTGAAGAACAAAAGTGATGGCCATATTGTTTCAATCACGTCGTTCATGTCTATGGCCTCTGTTATACTCCCGCGGGAGCATCCGCGGAACGTCCGCGGACCAATGGTGCACGGCGGAGGCGGGCGTGGCGAGGCGCGGCGATTGGCCAGGTGAGGAGTCTCGGCGCGATTCCCGCCCTTCCGCGGATGCTCCCGCGGGAGTATAACAGCCTATCATTACGGCAGGGTTTGTATTTTATTATGCCAGTTTCTTCCACATTTTGAGATGGGGCTGACGAACAACTCAGGATAAACTCATGTTTGATACTTGCAAAGTGGAACGCTCCAAACGTTGTATATTCCATGTCCGACGTGCCTAGTCTTTGTATGTCGTTGATCCTTGTACGGATAACCTCTTCCACTCCTCTCGTTTTTCCAGGCTACAACGAGGCGGTTGTGACGAAACGTTTGCCGTATCTTATCAAATTTGGTTAACATGTTTGATATCACAGCTTGAAGCTGTAGCGGCTAGACACTTTCAAGTACCAATCGAACAGTGATCATGCAAAATTATACGAAGGGACGGAACATCGGACACCATCGCTGCGCCGCGGTTGCCGTTAACTGCACATCTCGACAAGCGCGAGTGCCTGCATATCTGTTGTTGGCGCCACGATCCCGTACTATACAGGGTGCGCAAAAATTACCCTCCCAAAGACATCACAGTGTAACTGCAACACAATATACTTCAGACCTTTCCCTTGTAAGCAGCGTCTTCCTCATTGCTCGACGGTGTTGAATGAACCACTTCGTTTAGTCACAATGGTAGTCCACCTGATATTCGCTTGTAACCAGATCGGTAAAGCCTGGTATTACCGGGATCGATGCAATGTCGTCCTAGCACTTTTCCTCTTTATGGCGTGTTTTCTCACCTTCAGCCAAAATTTTGTCATGCAGTTGCGTCAATTAATCACGGGACACGTCCCGTTTTTCCGGAATGTGCCGATATTTCTTCTTTTGGCATCGTTGTTGGCTAGATCTAATCACCGAAACTTCGTACACAGAGGAGGCCCATCCATGCGAAAGGGAGACCTCCATGGTTGTTAGGCGGTGTCCCTTTTTCACTTCTAAACTACTTCTCGCTCCTATTCTTTATTCCTCCTCCTTTCTGCGCGTGTCAAAAGAAATTCATGTCTACATGGTTTGGCCGCTGGATGTATGCCAGCTTCCATTCATTGCTTCCTTTTGATGACTAGAGTCTGCTTGGCTTTGAATTTCTATGAACATTCTCCGACGGTATAGCTGCACAGTGGGAAGCTGTCATCAGCGATCAATAATTTTCGCTATGTGACTGTGTTTCTCAAATTTTATACTTAGTTCGAGGCAGATATGCTGCTGTCCACTGTTTCCGGTTTCGCAGCAAGAGTCCTTATTTTGCAGTGTGCGCCGTCAAGTTGTTGATGTGCCCTCGTTCATCGTTCGTCTAGACTCGCAGAAACACATTGACTTCTCGCTGAAATCGCCCTTCGGTGGTGGCCGCCCAGGACGGGTGAAGAGACGTAACATGAAGAAAGCCGTCGAGGGAGGCGATGCTGTGGAGGACGACGAGTGATTTATTGTTGTTTCGTTATAAAGTGTTATTTTGTTTTTTGCCGCCTTCAACAGCCAATTCAAATACAGCAGCAAGCACTGGCGGCGCTACGATGCTTAGCAAGAGGGAGGACTCACATTGTAACGCACCCTGAGATACTTTAGGGTCGTGGGAACTAGCCACAAGTACCAACGAAAACCAAGGATGTGTCGAGGGCACTGTGCTGCTCTCCAGTGCACGTCAGGTCAAATTCAATGAACAATTCAGAACCGACGCTATGCTTCCATTTCATTGCATTTGGATTTGGACTTATTCTTTCGCTGGTTTCAGAGAACAAGTTACGGTAGACGCTGGGTACTCCAATTTGGTTACCAATTCTTTTTCTTCAGTCGTTGGAATTACACAGAGCTGCCTATGAGGGATGAGCGGAGCAACTGCTATCCGGTTTTCAGGGGAGGGGGCTGGCCGATCCGAATGTATGTAGTATGCTATGCGGTGCTTCTAGAGCGATGGCGAACACCAAGGTAGACGCCTCAGGTTTGGTCGTCGTGTTGTGTGGCCTATGTAGGTTTTTTACACCACAACAGTGATCGTAAGCAACAACAGAAGGCGTTTAAATCCAGAATAATAGACGACCAGGTGAGGCATTTCCTCACGGGAATGTGACTTACTTGGGAGGAGCCCTACACCTTTGCTTCGCATCCTCTGTGGTTCCGCGGCGGAAGAGTGTTCGATGTCATTACATTCAATCACAAATGGCGTCCCTTTGGCCATAGGCTGTTGTGTCCATTCCAATACCGCAGTATAGTAACGAATACGTGCAAAATAGGAAGAGGTTTAGTTCATGTAAATGGAGAACGCGACGCTCCTACAAATATTTGAGGTGTTTTTATAGATGCGGTTTTCAACGGCGGCATGTTCTTGATGTCAGGGCACATGAAATAGGGTCCGGGGGGGGGGGGGGGTCACCACAGAATGGCGCGGAATGCCGGCGTGGCGATTAGCTACATACAGTGCTTGTAGATGTGGTTTTATCTCTTCGTTTCGATTATAGATCCGCGTCTTATGTGCTCCCTAACTGGACAAGGGAGGGAACTCCAGGATGTAGGCAATTTTAACACGGATGCGTCACTTAAGCCACACCCTGGAGTCCCTTCCCTGCCTAAATCTGGAGAGCACAGAATACAGCTACAGCATTATTTGTTTGTTTGTGTTTTCTTTATTATCAGTGTGCTAGTCTCGTTTTCTTGGTGTTGGTGACACTTTTTATAAGGTGACCCCCACCGGACCCTATTTGCGCCCTGATCTCCTTTATTACAAAATCTAAAGAGTACAGTTAAAGTACGCTAGGTGCCTCCCACCGCGCATACTGCTAAATATGGAGATTCATCCGCATTTATAAGTCTTCTAGTGAAACTGATATATATGGACCATTCCTTTTTAGGGATAAAACGGATGTTTTGCCTTTATCCTTTTCAGTGCCATGATTGAGTGCATAATTGGACAACACAATGTCTTGCAGGTACTAATCGGTAGAGGGGTGTTCTTCTTCATCCCGGGTGTTTCCACGTTCGTCCGCTTTGGATCATATGGTTAGGATACTGGCAATGGTAGTGGTTCCCATCTAGCTGCGAAGCCAAGATTGTCATCCGCAGTTTATTCGGCTGAAATGTCGGTTCAACCCGCGCAGCAGGGAAAAGATCAGACGTCAAAGGAATTGCCCATCCATGAGTGAGTCTCCATCGTGAGTGAATAAAAGATGAAGCGCATTTGCCTCCCTGTAAGGGTGACCTATCAGCCTCTCTACGCTCTCTATGCTGTGAGTTATGTTGTTTTACGCGTCAATCCTCTCATTCACTGATCTCTGGAATTGCAAAAAAAAATGAAAAATTGTGTATTGCACTACGAAATACTAGCCGACGAATAATGTCTTAAACTTCCGTTGTGTTCCAGAGGCACTGAAGAAGCCATTATGCCGAAACGCCGGCAGAGTGGAGCTGCGAAATAGCCTTGGTCTCACAGCTTGGCGGTCTTGCTATTGTTCCTCCTCAACAAGCTTCGTAGCGATCCACCCTGGAGAGGTGGTAGTTTTTGTGGGCTTGGGCACACCGAACTTGAGGGTTCGGAGAGTATAAAGGAAGCGATTCCTCTTACTGTTGGACCAAAAAAAAACGCAGAGCCTCGCTATTGCACGACTGCAGTAGCACATGTATCTGTCTGTCGTGCGGTTGATCACCGAGTAGTTCGTAGCGGGCGCAGCACGTCTCCATTCGTCCCTGTCGCGTTCCAGAGTGCTCCAATGGATCCTCCTCGCTCGAGGGGCACGAAGAGTGTCATATCCTGCGTTCAGTGCTTTGACGAAGAAGTCCGACCAACTCGTTGGCGGGCACCCTGGAGTTCCCTTGACATCACGCGGAATCCAGTCGGTGACGATTCTCGTCCAGTGGTTGTCGGCGAAGCGCATTACGTGGCCGGCCCACCTAATTTTCGACCACTTGGCACACGTGACAGCGTCTCTGATCTTCAGCGAAGCTCGGTACTTCGGAGGCCTTCTCTCACTTGCGTGAGTCGTGTCACTCCGAGCATCGTCCTCTCGATTCCATGCTGCGCGACGCTGATCGCGTGTTCATCCTGCTTTCGTATGGCGCAGGTCTCTGAGGCGTATGTTAGAGTAGGAATAACGGTTGAGGTAAATAGGTGGGCACGGAGTCGGACGTTCTTCGTTCTTCTTCGTGACTCCTTCGACGCTCTTGAGAAAGCTCCCCAAGCCGCTCGTTTCCTCCTGCTCAGCTCCGGTGCTAGGTCGTTGGCCATATTGACTTCGCGACCCAAATACACGTAGCTAAAGCATTCGGAAATGTTCAATCCGTTGAACGAGAATGGGGCATCAGAAACTTGTCCGTTCCTCATTAACATCGCTAGCATTCTCCCGCTTGGTTGATGCTCGTGTTATGAGCTCAATATCGTCAGCGATACGAAGGTGGTGCAGTTGCCGGCTTCAATCCCATGTCTTTGCATTCTGTGAGGTTGTATAGAAGTATCCCGCTACTTGTGCATTTTTTTCCAAATTTATTTCTCTCGTTCCATACATCCAACAGCTAAAGAACATATGCACCATTGTTCTACAACATGTTGCGATTTGTTGATCTCGCTTCCCTAGAATTCCTGGAGTTTTGACGAAACAAAAAGAACTCAGCGGGGCACTTTTCGTGTTGCTCCCTGTCGTCAATTTGTTTCTACTGCAAATGGTTCGACAACGATTGAAACAGATGTTATTCCGCTGGAGCCAGGTCCGGTGAATAAAGCCGGTGGGCCAGAAGGTGCCATCCGAAACACTGGAGTTTTTCCCGAGTCTCCCTTGCAACGTATGGACGTGCACTGTCGTGAAGGAAGAAGACCTAAACCACATCGTGTTTGCCATGCTTCATCGCGATCCAACTGCCTGCAGTAGACACCTCCAGTGACAGTAGTGCTTGCAGGTAGCAGCTCCCAGTGAATGACTCCTTTACGATCCCACCAGACACTGAGCATGACCTTTTTTCGGTGAAGGTTCGGTGTTGGCGTGGGGATCCCTGCTTCGCCGCGACTGAGCTAGTGGCGCTTTCGCGTGTGGTTGACGTAGACCGCCCATTTCTCGTCGCCAGTGACCAGGTTCCGAGCCAAGAACTATTCTGCCGCAAAGTTAAGAAGTTCATGCATGCATCCTGGTGCACTTGCCGAGACTCATGCACTGCTTTGCTTTTTGAACTCGTAAAGAAGAAGCTGTCGAACTGGATTGCAATCGACAACGATGTTTTTGTCATAGTCTTCGGGGATATGGTATTCCCTTGCCGAACCCCTTTCTTCACGTCGATGGCGACCAGGGATGGGCGGAAATTTTGAAAATTTTTCCAGAAAACAGAAAAGCCAAAAATGTCAGAAAACAGAAAAATCAGAAGACAGAAAACAGAAAATTTCGAAATTGTCACACGACCTAATTACTCCAACCAAAGATCCATTTTTCCAGTAGCAAATGCTTCTGTCTGAATAAAAATGTAGCAATGGGCCAGCGTTTTTGCTTGAAAGCGTTTACAGAAATTTCTAGTATACTCCAAATTCAATGCAATCAGTAAACTGACTGACTCGGTCTGATGCAGAATCTTACAAAGGCGATGTGCATGAGAAACAGACGAGTTTCTAATACCCTATTTTCTCTCGACGGCACATCTCCAAGTGCTCCAGCAACGTGTATCTGGGTGGCGAAGTCAATATGGCCTAGGACTTAGCGTCAGAGCTGAGCAGGAGGAAACGAGCGACTTAGGGAGCTTTCAAGAGCGTCGAAGAAGTCGCGAAGAAGACGCAGGACGTCCGACTCCGTGCCCACTTATTCGAATCAACTGTTCTTCTTGCCCTAACGTACGCCTCAGAGACCTGGGCTATAAGAAGCAGGATGAACATGCGACGTGATGTTAAGAGAACACCAGGATGCAAACTAACGTATTGGTCGGGCTTCTGACTTCTTTGTGAAAGTTCTAAACGATCCATATGACGCTACAAGGACGAACGGAGACGCTGTTTAGGTGATACAGGTGATATATGAAAAATTTCATGGTTCACTACCGTATCACTACATCAGCAAAATCTTTATCTTTATCTATAGGCATCCACTCATGGGTGGACGCAAAATAAAATAACAACTCTAACACTAGCACTAGTAGTAACCGAACAAAAAAAAACCAAAGAAGAAGAAGAAAACGAAACAAAACAACCAGCACGACGAGAAATGAAAGGGGGACAAGGGGAAGCACGATAAAAGAATTTTAAAGAACAATAATCAAATCACAGAAATCAGGCCAGCAAGCTATGAGCAACGTTGGACAAGAAGAAGACAGTTGAAATCGAGAAAAATTGAGTCTTACCGAGGTATAACCAGTTTCTTAAGGAGATTTTTGAAAGTGCTGAGTTTGAGCCCTAGACAACCTTGTGCGATTAAGGAGTTGAAGGCGGAAACCACTCTTACTGAGAAGAACTTTAACCTGACATTCGTACGAGAAGCCCGTGTCGCGAGTTTGCGCGCGCCTCCTCTAGTTCTGGACTGAGCCAAGGTGAAGAACATCTTTGAAGAAACTGATGTGATCCCGTGAAGGATTTTGAAAGCTAGTAGGAGGTCATACTTATCACGTCTGCTTTTCAGGCTGGGCAAGTCCAGCCGTTGACGCCTCACCACCCCATTGGGGATGTCACTATAAGGCAGGCCGCTACAGCGAAGAACTAGTTTTCTAGTAAAATTGTTTTGGACATTTTCTAACCGTGCAATATCCTTTTTAAGGAAAGGATTGAATACAGCGGTGCCATTTTCTACTACAGGACGGACATATGATTTGTACGCTTTGACGAGCACCTGAGGGTCTTTAGTCCTAAGAGCTTTGAATAAATTGTAGATGCGTGCGTGGGCCTTGGTAGCTATGGAACTGCAGTGATTCGAGAAATTGAGTTTGTCATTGATAATGAAACCCAGGTCCCGGATTTCGTTGACCTGATTAAGGACCTCGCCATTAATCATGTACTTAGTATACTTGTGCTCGAATAATCGAATTCGAATAATTATTCGAATAATTTATTCGAATTCGATTTTCGATTATTTGATTATTCGAGTTCCGTAAATTCGAATAATTATTCGAATTCGATTATTCGAGTTTAGCAAATTCGAATAATTATTCGAATTCGATTAATCGAGGTTTGAAAATTCGAATAATTATTCGAATTCGATTATTCGAGGTGCGAAAATTCGAATAATATTCGAATTTCGAATACGTGGTTGTTTCGAATGTGGCATAATGATGATTTTTGTGAGCGACGTTCATTTCGGTGCCGATTGTTTTCGATAGCACACTGTCGAGGAGCTCACCGTAACGAAAACGCATTCAGTATCCTACTATACATAGAAAGGTAGTGTGTGTGCGTGCGTGTTTTCATCAGTCCATCACAACTGGCGTGGGGAAATGACGTATTGGCGATACTGACCGCAGTTGATGGCGATCGACTGCGGTCCGAAGCTTCAGTCGTTGAGGTCTCGTCGATCTCGCTGAACACAAATTTGAAGTTCGTTTTTGAAATTATCGGTTGAAGTTGATCGAGCTATTGATTTTCTATGGGGAACTCTTTGAAGCGAATCAATTGTATGACCGGTCTTCGTCGATATTTTCAAAATCTAACTTCACATTTGCGTTCTCTGCGACCACGACTGTCGTCGATGTCATACACTTGAATACTCTACGGAATTTGCACAATGAACACAAATTTCGACGAAAAATTAAAAATGAATTCAGATTCGTGTTCTCTTGATGGCAACCGTTACTGCAAAAACTAACTTAAGATTCGTGTTCAGCGACCTCGATTACTTCGGGACTGTAGCTCACAGTTTGCATATATGACACGACTATATACCATTTTCAGTTGAAATTCAAAGTTTTTCAAACCAAATTCAACGTTGTTACACGGGGAACATTCCAGAAGAACGTTGAAATTTATTTCAAAAACGTTGAATTTCGACTGAAAATGCCGTATAACTCTACAATTTGATTGGCTGACGATTCCTGTGAGATAATGAAATGAACAAATGGAGTGCACGGTTTTTTTTCGCAAAGGTTTGCACTTGTGCGTAGATGTTTTGCACACGTATTTCTGTAGGAATTTTTTGTAGGATTTTGTTTGCAGGAAAAAAGTTCTCATGTCTCGCCATTTAACGAGTATTGTCAACGGTTCTGAGATGATATTGAATATCTCCATTATTTGCTTTTTTTAAAGAATTCTAATCTTTTATTTTGTCCCTGGCGAATGTTGTCGTTGAACTTAATTTACTACATTTACTTGAGCCTACACAATGCGCTTTTGGAGTAAGTAAGCGTATCAAACGAAATTGGCTAACACAAAAATCGCATCGTCCTTATTAATACACTCCGGTGCAAAATTATAGATACCTCCGATTTGTCCATTAGTACCCGAAGGATCCGCTGCCTATGCTCAGCGGTTACCGTCGCATTCCTCACTATCGAAAGCCTCTATAGAAGAATTTTAAGCAGGTTATCTCATCAGTGCAGGATACCACGAACTTTTATTGAAAATTTAACGAATGGAGACCGGTGCAAATATAAGTTCCCTTCGTAAAAAACCTGATTAATCACAAAAGTCCCTACAGACAAAGTTAGATTAGTACTTCGTCACATCACCTTTGTTGCAGCCATATCGAAAATTCTGTTTTTCGTACTACTGATTAGGTTATCAATAACAGTTCGCTCAACATTGGCTCATGCCTGAAGTATGACGTTCTTCAGATCAGAAACCTAAGTGTAAGTGGTTCCATTTTTGCACACTTTGTATACAAGAATGCCCCACAAGTTCTCTATCAGCGGTGAGATCTGGAGGAAAACTAGACCACTGCAAAAGTTGAATTGGATTGGAGTTGAGCCAACCTCTTATAAACCTTGTGGAAAACGTACAGAATAACTAACTACAAGGTTCTTATTTGCATTGGCGGGTTCCTTTACTCTATGGTACTTAAAGCATCGATAAGAAACAAATACCTGGGTTTTCACACATTGGCGCAGGAAATTCTTTGATATTTGTCGGGTTTATAAGTTAATCCACTTTTCGCGCTTTGTAGGCTCCAAATTCTTTGATCTGCGTGCGCCTCAAACAAAAGGGGAGCCTGAGAAGCTTCCTATCAGTCGACCTAGGAGCAAGCTGAAGGTGGCCCTTTCTCCTCATAGGACATTGGTTTGACTCGCTCTAGGTGTGTCTTCATGTAGTTGTGTTGTTGTAATACCTTTTTCTGCCGCTTGCGCTTATCGCGAACGTATTGAATGAATAAATAAAATAAAATAAACCTGCAGTTGACTGCGATACGTGTGTTGATGCATTATCTTGTTGGAAAATGAGGTTGTGCCTACGAAGTCTCCTTAAATATGGCAAAAGGTGATCTCGGAGCAATTTCTGGTAGTCTTCACTGTTCGTCCTACACGAGACAAGTCCGCATCCAGAAAACGCACCCCAACCATGAGACTTTCACCGTCAAAGTTGCGCTTAGAGGATACTCGACCTCTTTTCTCAGATCTCTCCAGTAGTGTAAAAGAAGTGGAATCTTGATGGGCCCGACGGGTACAGACACTATTCGAGAGATTTGAGGAGAGAGAGAAGCGAGTATTCTACAGGTGCTACTTTGTCGGTGGAAGTCTCATGGTTTCGGCTGCGTTTTCTGGATACGAACTTGTTTCCTTGGAGTGCGTCTCGTGTAGGATGAACAGTGAAGACTACCAGAAATTGCTCCGAGATCACCTTTTGCCATATTTAAGGAGACTTCGTAGGCACAACCTCATTTTCCAACAAGATAATGCATCCATACACGTATCGCAGTCAACTACAGGTTGGCTCAACTCCAAAAGAACTCAACATTTGAAGTGGCCTAGCCGTTCTTCAGATCACAACCCGAAAACTAGAAAGCTAGTGGGACATGTACAAAAATGGAACCGCTGAGACATCGGTTTCTGATCTGAAGAACGCCATACTTCATGCATGGGCCAATTTAGAGGGAACTGTTATTGATAACCTAATCAGTAGCATGCAAAATAGAATTTTCGATATGGCTGCAACAAAGGTGATGTGACGAAGTACTAATCTTATCTTGTTTGTAGGTACTTTTGTGATTAATCAGATTTTCTATGAAGCGAACTTATATTTTGCACCGGTCTCCATTTCTTAAATTTTCAGTTAAAGTTCGTGGTATCCTGCACTGATAAGATAAACTGCTTAGAATTCTCCTATAGAAGTTTTCCATAGTGAGGAATACGATGGTAACATTACTGGACCTCGGCAGCAGGTTCTTCGGGCACCAATGGACAAACCAGGGGTGAACCTATTTTGCACCGGGTGTATTAAGTTATAATAAAGTTTATTCGATTATTCGATTTTTTCGAATATTCGATTATTCGGAAATTCGAATAACCAAAAAATGGGGTTATTCGATTATTCGGAAATTCGAATAACCAAAAAATGGGGTTATTCGATTATTCGGAAATTCGAATAAACGAAAAATGGCGTTATTCGATTATTCGGAAATTCGAATAACTAAAAAAGTGGTGTTATTCGATTATTCGCTCATTCGAATTTTCGAAAAATGGGGTTATTCGATTATTCGGAAAATCGAATAACCGAAAAAATAGGGTAATTCGATTATTCGTTCATTCGAAAAATTTTAAAAAAGCACAAGTATAGTACTTAGAGTCCGTTTGACCAGAGCCCAACGATAGAACCGCAGTTTTTTGTACTGCTAGAGGAAGGCCATGAGCGCGCGACCACGTCACCACGCCATCAATAGCGGATTGCAAGACCTCCTTATCGAGAACGGAGTTAACCACCCTGTATATTTTCAGAGCGTCGGCATTCATGATACAGGAGACGGAGGGAGGAACTGAAGCGGGGAGGTCAGAACTGAATACAGAAAAAAGGACGGGGGAGAGAACACTGCCCTGAGGGACGCCACAAGGGACATCATAGACTGTTGATCAGGGATGTGCGGAATTTCCGTTTCCGCGTTCCGAATTCCGGTTTCCGGCCATTTTGGGCTCTTCCGTTCCGTTCCGTGTTCCGCCTGTTTTTAGGCCGGAAGGCGGAAACGGAAATGGACACTGTTCCACACTGTTTTCCGTTGAACACAATCAGCGCATCAGTTAAAAAGATTTGCCCTTCATATAATTGTGAGAGAAATACTGTTTGATAACTCCAGTATTAATATTCTTGAAATTGGTTAGGCTACCAAAAAAACGCTCAAAATGGCAACGGCTGGGTGCAGGACAAAATTATGTGTCACAAAGGCTATGCATGCACTGTATGCTAAGAAAATGCACTCAACATTTCAATGATTATAAAATTCTTGATGCACTAGTTACAACTAGCTCACAAAAACTTTGTAAGCATATCGCGCAGTATCATAAGACAAAGGTTGTGGTTGTGCCATGCGGTTGTCTGCTACAAGATTACATCAGTGTTTCTGATCAAAGGTGCAAATTTCAATTTCGTTAGGTGTGATACTCATCCATAGGGAGATATGCTATTCATTTTTTAATGAAGCTTCACGAATATCTACTATGAGCTGTTATTTTGATTGACTATGGTGACTTATTGAATTCTGACACAAAACAATTGCTTCGAGAACCACCTTGGAACTGTCCAGCTGAAGCGTAGCGCTTCTAGGCTGGCACAGACTGAATATTCCTGTGGAAGTGTGGACCCACCAAGACTATTCAGTCAACCAGTTATCGTCTTAGATCCCAGAATGAATTCTGAGTGCTGGTGTTGGTAATTACAATGTAACTGCTAATCTTGGGCATGTAGATATCTGTGCAGTCATCACGTCCGTGACGCCACAGGTTTCTAGAAATGTTGAGAGAAATCCCTTTCCTGGTCGAAAAATGATCTAGGTGGCTAACTCCAGTTTTAGACCTTACCCTTGTCGGTTTTTTAATGCAGGTCTGTAAGTAACCTCAAGTGGTTAAGCCGGTTAAGTCCACCGTTCAAAAAATCAGTATCAAAAAAGTCAGCGAAAAACCCGTGACAGGAACTAGATGGAAAGACTGTATGCTGAAATAGTGAGAAATAGTGAAACAAGCCCCTGAATTTGTCTTCGTTTATTGCTCAGCCATAGCTAAAAGGGTATCATAGCAATATTATGAATTCCTGCTTCGTTGTGTTATGTTATGATGAGCATGAGCATTAATATGTATATGGAAGATTCTACTGCTCACCAAGTTCTGAGCAAGAAAAAGTGCAATAGAAGCCGCTTCTGACGGCGTTTCAGATGCAATTTTGAAAAAATGGCAAACATGTGTCATTTCCGTTTCCGCGTTCCGTATTCCGGTTTCCGGTCATTTTGAGCGTTTCCGTTCCGTGTTTCGTCTTCCGCTTTTTCCAGAAAAATTTCCGCACATCCCTGCTGTTGATGTATCTTTGCCTATACGTACCTGAAAAGTACGATCTGTAAGGAAATCCTGAATCCATTGAACAAATCGGGGGTGAATCCCGACAGAGATGAGCTTGCGTATGAGTAGGTCGTGGGGGACCTTGTCGAATGCTTTGGCAAAGTCAAAGTAAATGACATAAACCTGTTGTCTGAGGTCTAAGGCAAAGGTCCAATCGTTGACGGAAGAAAGAAGGGCAGTTTCAGTAGATTTGCCATGGCTAAAACCGTGCTGACAATGAGGAACGATGTGGTTATCATCCAAGTATTGAAGTAACTGCTTCTTGAGATTTTTTTCAAAGATCCTGGCGAAAATGGAAGTAATATTGATTGGTCGAAAGTTTTGAGGCAGATTAAAGGGAGGTTTCTTAGGGACAGGAACAATAAAAGAGTGCTTCCACCGCTTGGGAACCTCACCCCTACAGTAAGAGAGGTTAAACAGGAACTCCAAGGGATAGGCGATTTGGAAAAGAACCCTTTTAAGGAAGAATAAGGGGATCATGTCTGGAGTTTCAGTAAACGAATTGGGGCAAGCGGAAAGCAATTTAATGATATCCTCTTTGTAGAACCAAGCTCCGTTAGACATAGTTGATTGAGCAGGACCGAAAGAGCACTCAGACATGTCCTGAGGACTGTGGCCGAAGTTTTTACTAAATTCATGGGCGAGTGCTTCGGCTTTATCAATATCCGTGTGCGCGAACATGTGATCTCCAACAGCTAGGCTAGGTATTTTAGGCCTTGCTTTTAACCGAGATCTAATCAACCTATGGAATTTGGAGATGGAATTAGAAGCTAAAGTCTTACGTTCAACGTATTCAAAGTATTTGGCCAGCTTCTTATTGACAAGGTTGTTGAACCTGTGAAAATCAGTGGTAGTAGTACCCCTGTTGGAGAGTAGCCAGCCACATTCTGTCTCGCCTTAATAGCATTTTTTGCAAGTATCCTGGCAGTTGGGCACGTGTAGCGCAGTGGGCACGTGTAGCGCAGTCGGAGGAGGCGCGACTGTCGCGAGCGCCCGATACCAGGTTCCTGGTTCGGATTTCCCGCCCAGGCCAACCAAGCCTTCCATCCCTCCGGGGTCGGTGAATTGGTACCAGACTTGTCTGGGGAGGATAAAGCGCTGACTTGTTCATCGGCTGGCCACCGCAAGTCATTGTATGGCCAAATACGCATTCATGTCGCCTCCACGACATCCCATAGAAGTAGAATGCGCTGGCGCATCCCAAAAGTGATTGAGTAACGCCGTCCTTTATCTTTTATCTTTTATCCTGGCAGTTTGGAGGGACGCACATCAACATTAACGACAGGTACGTACATTTCAATAGCGTGATGTAAAATGGCAATGAACATTTCATACATATCATCAACGGATTTAAGGGGGTGAATGACCCAAGCCAATCGATGGAATCCAGATACTCTCGTATAACATGGTAGTCCGCTGAGGGAAAGTCTTTCCTGGTAACAAGATTGGGACGCGATTTAAATAAGTTGAGTTGAAACACCACCCTGGCGTGGTCTGAGTTACCTAAAGGGCTGCCAACTACCAAATTCCTGACCAAGTTGGGAGCGTTGCAAAACAATAGGTCGAGGAACGATTTTTGCCGAGTAGGTTTAGAAACCAATTGAAGCAGATCGTGAGCTTCTAAGAAGCTAACAAGTCTTTGAAGACCGATGTGAGAGCTGAGGGGGAATGGATATCACTCCAGTCGATGTCACTGAGGTTGAAGTCCCCCAGGACAATGACGGGAGCGTCGCACGTGCAATGGTCACTTATAGCCTTTAAAAGTCGGTGTGATGAAATCAAGGGACAGCTAGGAGTACGATAAGCCAGGATGAACCTGGTTGTTCTGAGGCCAAGGAAAACATCCATAACAAGAATCTCGTAAGAATCCGGTACGGATTCCTCGAAGATTGAGGTGGTATTGATGTAATTCCTGTAAAGCATTAGAACACCACCACCCTTTTTACAAGACCTGTCACGTCTCAGTCCAGAGTAGAGTGGGCCGGCGTGACCAATTATGGCTGAAAGTTCGATTGAGCTACGCAACCAGGTTTCAGTCAAGAATATCAGGTCAAAGTTTTCTAGAGCAAGAGTGCAAGCAAGTGCATCAGCATTTTTGACTAAGGAGCGAACATTAAGGAGAAGACAATTGATGATGGGAAAACGGGTGGAATGGTCCGAAACTGGTAATCCCGAGTAAGACTCACCGAAATTTTGTGGGGAGCTTGAGATGAACATGAGATTTGCTGGAACAAAGTTTTCATTGCATTGCGATGTAATCAAATGACCAAAACATGAAGAGGAGAATTCTAACTCTGGGCAATTACAACCATGAACACGAATCCGCAGAGAGTCTAGACGTTTCCCTGCGGTTGAGACAAAGAGACGGAGGCATTGGTAGACGAAGCACCGAGGTTGGAGGTAGTGACAGCATCAGAAGTTGGGGAGGGTTGCGATACCGAAGCTTGAACAACATGGACATTGCTATTGGCATTGAGATTGAGATTGGGGGCAGTATCATTGCTAGGATGCAACGCTTGCTTTTCAGCTAGACGCTCCCCACGTCTGCGCTCTCTTTCTTCTTTCGTAAGGGAGGGGCGTAAGTAAACTCCCTTATGAAAGAAGGAGCGCAGCCGTGGAGCGCGTCTAACAGCTACCTCCTGGAATTTGGAGGAAGGCAAAAGGACCTTGATGAGGCGAGAACGATTACAATCAGGGCGACCCATTCTATAAACAGAGCACGGAATACATTCGATATTCAGAAAATCCAAGACGGAATGGACCAGCTTTGTATCATGAGAAGCTCTTTCGATAGATGACGAGGCAGAGGATTCAGGAATACCAGACAATACAATGGAGCGCCTCCTTTCGAATTCATTTTCAAGCATAAGGGAAGGGACAATAGATTGGGAGGCAGGCTGAGAGGGAGATTGAGAGAGGGAATGAGGAGCCGAGATTGGAGGAGGAACAGTGGCTTGCAACAAAAGCTGGCGTAAATGGGCATTCTCTGCTCTCAGACTGGAGTTCTCCTCGACAATCTTTGAGCATAAATCTTTCAGGGACTTAAGTTGCTCCCTGGTGTCGATCAGGGAGTCAAGGATGAGCTTTACATAAGGAGGGAAATCACTGGTGGGGCAATCGATGAACAAGTTAGCGAGCACTTGGTCCCTGTCAGGTGTCCCAGGATGGAACAACATCGGCCTTTTGTGCTTCTTCGTCGGAGGTGCGGATGACGAACGCGGAGTCTCCATAGACGATGCCCACAGATGAGATTCCGAGGATGACTGAAGACTGGACGAAGATGGGCGACGAGTGATATGAAATTAAACCTTGAAGTCGGCAAATCGCGATGCAATGAAGAGCCAAAAACGAGGCGAAGAGTATGACCTTTGATGGTGGCGTTAAATGATGAATGAATGCGATCCACGCCACACTGGATCTCGTGTAGGAGCCGGTAGCACGCCTGGTCCGAGGCGAGAATGGTCGACGCAGTCCGAGAAGCAGGTCGTGGAACAACGAGGCGTCGAAGAATACTGAATAGTCGATGCGAGCTCAGCTAGGAGAGGTAGAAGTACAGTAAGTCGATTCAAGTGAAGCTGAGTCTAGCTGGTCAGCGTGCCGTCTAGAACTTTCGGCGGCCGGTCGAGGCGGGAAGAGGACACGCAGCCGCACGCAGGGGGCGCTAGCACGCGAATGCAGGGGGCGTTAGCACGCGAAAAAAAAATCAAAGGTAATTAAAACTTTTCTATTCTTTACTAATTTTTGACAGCCAAAAGCTGAGCAGGGTTCAGTTTTAGAAAAATAGCTTCACGAAAATCTCGACAGAAAGCGATCGTTAAGAATGACCGGCAAACAATTTCCATTTTTCAAGATAGAGAATAATCCTACCCACAGTAACTCGACTAACTAACTAACTGGGACAACCAATTATTTAATAGATAATTAAATGCTGCTCAGAACACCAGTTTTAATCCCACCATTCCCATTCCCACCATATATAATGGAGGAGGGTTTTTTGTCTGTTCGTAATTCTTCGGAACTTCGTAAACATCGCGGGCTCGATGGTTTAATCACCCAAGTTTGAGGCACGACTTCTCTCTCCGAAGGGGAGCGCCAGGAGGTGAGCAATCGCCGCTGCCGAGGAGGACACGTGAGGCGTTGGAAAATAGACCGGCGCCGCGGCTCTGCCCGCGCACGTGTTGGGTGGCTACTGCCCCGAACTGGCCCCCTTGAAGGCTCCTGTCCTCGCTACCGTCCAATTAGTTGACCTGCAGTATCGCATCAGCTTCTCCCGCCCACTCACGCACTTACATGAACCACCAAAGTGGGGATATGTGCGTTCCTCACTGTTGCATTTGTTGTTCAACTTCTGCAATCAATCGAATAAAAGTCGCAACATCTTGGAAGAGTGTCCAATTCGACGTAAACAGTTCTGTCGTAGCATTTGAGTTGGATGCTTATTACCCCGATAGCAGAACCTAGCAGCGTGCAGGTGAATCAATATTTAATGGAACTATGCATTATTCACGAAATTATTTTTAGTACTTCTGCATGACTATGACAACAATTTATAATACTGTTGCGAGACGGAGCGGAGACCATTTTTGGTCAAATATTGAGAAGTCACTCCCTGTAGTGGTTCGTCAACAGCGAAAATCAAGTTCCCCTCCCACTACCCAATTCTTGACTATACCAGGCTCTCGTATATAATTCTCCCCTCAAAATCAGTGGCCAATGGTGCGGGCGTATTTACTCGGGTTACTACGCTTTTTCTACCTGCCCAGGTTCTCCAATTTTCAGCGGTGGGCCAAGACAGGCTAGCGAAGAAAGTTGCTGGGACCTGCGCTCGATACGGCTACGTTTCTAACCAAGTCTTTCCTCAGGGTCGTCAATTTTCAGCAGTAGTTTAACAAGTTTCCATACTATACTATGTACAGAAGAGTATAGCATTTTTGTCTTAAGCCACCATTTCTGAAATTCATCACACCTCGTGGCTTAAGCACGGCGACTGGACAGAAATGTCAGACATTTCATTAGGCTTGATGAGCTACAATAGGCTGTGAACCCAACGCTAGACGAAAAGGACATTCTTCTGAGTGCTGTACTGGGATGTGAGTGGTACCAAGTTAGGAACCAATCTGGAGTACGTGCACGTTTCAACGAGCTCGACGCTAGGGTTGCTTCCTTACCCAGCGTTGGTTGCCGGCGGAGCCGGCAACCAACGTTGTGTAAGGGAGTAACCCTAGCTGGGTTTGGGCTACGTCCCTAGCGTGGCCCGTCATAGCCGACGCCGGCGGAGCCGGCTAGCCGCCGTAGCCCGCGGATGCGATGCCGGCGAAGCCGGCTAGCCTGGCGTGGCCCGCACACTCCAGCGTCGGCGCCGGCGGAGCCGGCGACCGACGCTGGTATCTCAACATTATAGCCTTAATATAAAGTTGTAAGTAATCGTAGATGCGGATTACTGTTAGAATCGAAAAGAAAACGAAACTAATTATTAAAGTCGAGGAATGCCCCATGAAGGAACTCCATATCAGCAGCACTTACATGATTAATCAAATAAACAAAACGGTATAGTTCATGAGTGTTTCATGAGTGGCGCAATTTCTACACGAACACATCCAAAAATGCCACACGCTTACAATTTAAGACACTCTATGAACATTATTTTGGAATGAAACTCGTGATTCTACGATGCTTTTTGGATTCTTTTTATTGGATTTCTATGCTATAATTTTGTTCGCAGCTCTATTTTCTGTTTTCTGGCCAATTTTTAGCCATTTTCCCAGAAAACAGGAGACAGAAAAAATTTGCTCAAAATGGCCAGAAAATCAGAAAACAGAAATTCCGCCCACCCCTGATGGCGATGTCGGTGTAAATAGAATGGAGAAACCTTGGTCGTGAATCCACTGTACAGCTCTCAAAGGACTTCGGTGACCGCTTTAGTCTCGACAGAGTCGAAGGCTATGCCTTCTTCGGGTCGATGAAGATGCACAGCGGCAGCTTGTACTTACAGTGGATTCATGACTATGATCTTGTCGTTCTACAACGACATCGTCTACGACTTGAGGAGAGAAGTTCGTGAAGAGGATAACATATCTCTGAAGCTCTTTAGTGCCACCCTTGGAAATGTCATGCGCGAACTGGAATGGGAAGGCACGGGAGTGAAGGTTGACGACCGGCATCTTCGCTTCGCTGACGACGTCGTGCTCATAACACCGAGCATAAGCCAGGAGAAGCGAATGCTGGCCGACTTCGATCTTGCATATGGAAACGTTGGACTATAGATGAATCTTACGAAGATGATGTTCATGAGAAACGGACGAGTTCTGATGCTCTATTCTCGCTGTGCAGGAGGAAACGAGATCCTTGGCGAATTTCATGAGCGTCGATAAAATCGTGGAGAAAAAACAGGAGAAGATCGCCCGGCGCCGTGCCCTCCTTTTCGACGGCAATTTTCTTCGTGCACTAAAGCGCGGCTCACCTCAAACCTGGGCCATACAAAATCAGAACGAACTCGCGATCAGCGCGGCGCAGCGAGGAATCGAATATCGAAAGAGGGCTTTCGGAGTTCCGACGTTGGATCAGCTTCTCCCGCCCACTCACGCTTCCTATTTATCGCACTTACATGAACCACCAAAGTGGAGATATGTGCGTTCCTCACTGTTGTATTTGTTGTTCAACTTCTGCAATCAATCGAATAAAAGTCGCAACGTCTTGGAAGAGTGTCCAATTCGACGTAAACAGTTCTGTCGTAGCATTTGAGTTGGATGCTTATTACCCCGATAGCAGAACGTAGCAGCGTGTAACTGAATCAATATTTAATGGAACTATGCATTATTCACGAAATTATTTTTAGTACTTCTGCATGACTATGACAACAATTTATAATACTGTTGTGAGACCGAGCGGAGACAATTATTGGAAGATTGAGCGGCGTCAAATATTAAGATCAGAACGAGTCCAACTTTATGGCCGAAGCATATGCATCTATGTGGGAGTTGCCTGACTGTGTTGGCCGTCGGATGCGCCCCAAGTGGAAGTTGATTGGAAGTTTTGATCAGACAGTCAATCACCTGTATCACCTGTCGTCCCGTTGATCATCGACTTGCTCGAGCGGGCGCCAGCAGCGTCTCCATTCGTCCCTGTCGCGTGCCAGAGTGGTCCAATGGATCCTCCTCGCTCGAGGGACACGAAGAGCGTTATATCGGTCGTTCAGGGCTTTCACGAAGAAGTCCGACCAACGCGTTGGTGGGCGTCCCGGTGTTCTCTTGACATCCCGCGGAATCCAGTCGGTAACGGCTCTCGTCCAGCGGATGTCTGCGAAGCGCATTACGTGGCCGGCCCACCTAATTTTCGACAACTTGGCCCACGCGACAGCGCCTCTGATCTTCGAACGTCGGCGAAGCTCGGAACTCCGGAGGCCTTCTCTCACTTGCGTGAGTCGTGTCACTCCGAGCAGCGTCCTCCCGATTCCACGCTGCGCGATGCTGATCGCGTGTTCATCCTGATTTCGTATAGCCCAGGTCTCTGAGGCGTATGTTAGGGCAGAAAGAACGGTAGAGTCGAATAGGTGGGCACGGAGTCGGACGTTCTTCGTCTTCTTCGCGACTTCTTCGACGCTCTTAAAAGCTCCCCAAGCCGCTCGTTTCCTCCTGCTCAGCTCCGGCGCTAGGTCGTTGGCCATATTGACTTCGCGACCCAGATACACGTAGCTGGAGCATTCGGAGATGTTCGTTCCGTTGAGCGAGAATGGGGCATCAGAAACCCATCCGTTCTTTATGAACACCGTCTTCGTAAGATTCAGCTGCAGTCCAACGCTTCCACATACACGATCGAAGTCGGCCAGCATTCGCTCCGCCTGACTGATGCTCGGTGTTATGAGCACGATGTCGTCAGCGAAGCGAAGATGGTGCAGTTACCGGCCGTCGACCTTCACTCCCATGTCATCCCATTCTAGTTCGCGCATGACGTTTTCGAGGGTGGCGCTGAAGAGCTTCGGGGATATGGTATCCCCTTGTCGAACCCCTCTCTTCACGTCAATGACGACGTCGTTGTAGAATGGTGAGATCTTGGTCGTGAATCCACTGTACAGCTCTCGAAGGACTCTGATGTACTGAGTAGGAACGCCCTGGGTGAGCAGGGCTTCCATGACCGCTTCAGTCTCGACGGAGTCGAATGCCTTCTTCAGGTCGATGAAAGTGAGGCACTGCGGCAGCTTGTACTCTCGCGACACTTCGATGAGCTTCGTAATGGTGTGTATGTGGTCGATCGTGCTGAATCCTTTCCGAAATCCTGCTTGTTCGCATGGCTGTCCTTCGTCCAGCGTTCTACTAATCCTATTCAGGATGACTCGAGTGAACAGCTTGTAGACTACGGACAACAGGCAGATCGTGCGATAGTTGCCAATGTCGTGCACGTCTCCCTTCTTGTACAGCAAGACGGTCTTGCTGGTCTTCCACTGAGATGGAACCTTGCATTCGGACAGGTAGCGTGTGAAGAGCCGCGCCAAGGTGTTGATGAGCGCTGGCGGGAGGTTCTTCAGGTGTTCAGCTCTGATCCTGTCAGGACCGGGTGCTGTTAGTTTCTTCACCGACGAGATGGCGTGTCGGATCTCGGAAGGGAGAACAGAGGGGATGACGTATCCATCCTGCGGAAGATGGCGTAGGGGCAGGTGGACGTGGCTATCGAAGAGATCGGAGTAGAAGTCGTGGATGACTTTCTCCATGGTCCTTCTGGAAGAGGTGACGGTTCCGTCAGGACGTCGGAGAGCGGTCATCTTGGTCTTGAAGTTGGCGAAGTTCCGGCGGGCATTGCGGATGCTCAGCCCTGCCTCTGCTGCTTCAGCCAACACTTCCGCCCTTCTCTCCTTCAGATCTTCCTTTATCGCCGCTCTGCATAGCTTTGCAAGCTCGGACGTCAGTTGATAGTTGCCTGACGCTCGTGCTGCTCCACGCTGGCGTATCAGCTCGAGAGTTTCCGGAGACAGGCGTCTCTTGGTGGTCTTCAAGCTCTCGGCTCCCTTAGCACTATCGTGGAGATGGCGCACGAAGCGATCGTATTCCTCGTCGACGTTGTCCATGACGGCATCTTCCCAAAGGCCGACAAGAGAGGTGTAGAGATCCCAGTTGATGGTCGTTCTGGGACTCCTCTTCTTGAACTTCGCGGCCTTCTCTCCTTGACGCGATAAGCGGAACCTCGCGCGAAGGAGGCGGTGGTCCGATCCCGTGTAGAACTTGGGGACAACGGAGACATCGGTCAGGCAATACTTGCGATTGAAGATGATGTGGTCGATCTCATTGTGGAACTGGCCACCGGGGGATTCCCAGGTCCATCGTAGGGAGGGAGGCTTCTGGAACTGCGAGTTTCCATGGATGGTCTTGGTCGACATGATAAACTCAGACAGCCTTTCACCTTGCTCGTTCCACTCCAAACCGTGGGTTCCGATGTGAAGTTCTTCCGGCGACCTTCGTGGCCCGATCTTGGCGTTGAAGTCGCCGACGATCACCTTGTAGAAGGTGTGATCTTCCTTATAGAACTTCTCCAGCTCCACGTAGAAGACCTCGACGTCTTCGTCGTCGTAGTCGGATGTTGGGGCATACGCGACGAACACAGTCAAGGCTGGCACGGAGCCACATCGCTTCAGTCGCAGACGTCCGATTCGGCTTGTCAGAGACTCGTACGAATCGATGTTCATGGCCAACTGCTTGTTGACGAGGACACCAACGCCGCCTACTCCCCTGCTGTCGCATATTCCGAGGAACAGTTCTTCTCCGGAGTCGTAGGCGGCGTGTAGGGGATGGTGTCTTCTCGTCTCGGTCAGTCCGATGACGTCGTACTTGATCTTCCTGGCTTGCATCATCAGGTCCTCGACGGATGCTTCCGACGCAAGCGTGCGGGCGTTGTAAGTACAGATCGTCATCCTAGTTCTTCTCAGTTTGCGCAGCCTGGTTAGGCCCTGAGATTTTAGCAGCCTCTCTGTACTCGTCCTTCCCATCGCTGCAGAAATGGGGGATCTTTCGGGGTCAGGGGAATGAGGCCCTTTAGTGCTGCTGTGTTTGACTGGAATACAACACGGGTAGCTAGTCAGGCTCTGTCGTGCGGGCGAAGAACTCCGGGCAGCCAGCCAGACTGCCCGAAGGGACGGGGCGAGACTTAAGGCGGCCTCGAATCGCCTTACGATGTACTCCCAGTCTACCGAGTGCAAGCTTTTGGCCGAGCCGACACAGTTACAATCCGCACAGTCACGGACACATCCACGCACACTGTGCACGAACATGCCGCTCCCACGCACAAGGAACGCATCGACCCGACACAGCAGGAGCAAGGAGTCCATCCCCTGCATCCCACCTGCGTCTCTGGGCAGTACACGGTCGCATTTGGTTCGCGTTTAGTTTCCCTATCCACCACCCGGGGACGCGCCACGTAGCCCTGCGACAGGCGGCCCGAGATCCCTCTTAACAAGAGAGCCCGAAGGCTCTCTATCGAGGGAGATCCGTGGAGACAGTCAATATCGATCAATATTATCGATCTTTTAAACGCGATACTGAATTTCTCTCTGACGCACTGGAGGTAGGAAAATCAGAGACTGAAAATCCCACCAGATATAAAGGAGGAAGGCATGAGTCACTGCCTGTAGTGGTTCGTCAACAGCGGAAATCAAGTTCCCGTCCCATCCCTCAGTTCTTAGCTACACCAGGCTCTCGTATATAATTCTTCCCGTACGCACCCCAAAATCAGTGGCCAATGGTGCGGGCGTATTTACTCGGGTTACTACGCTTTTTCTACCTGCCCAGGTTCTCCAGTTTTCAGCGGTGGGCCAAGACAGGCTAGCGAAGAAAGTTGCTGGGACCTGCGCTCGATACGGCTACGTTTCTAACCAAGTCTTTCCTCAGGGTCGTCAATTTTCAGCAGTAGTTTAACAAGTTTCCATACTATACTATGTACAGAAGAGTATAGCATTTTTGTCTTAAGCCACCATTTCTAAAATTCATCACACCTCGTGGCTTAAAGCACGGCGACTGGACAGAAATGTCAGACATTTCATTAGGCTTGATGAGCTACAATAGGCTGTGAACCCAACGCTAGACGAAAAGGACATTCTTCTGAGTGCTGTACTGGGATGTGAGTGGTACCAAGTTAGGAACCAATCTGGAGTACGTGCACGTTTCAACGAGCTCGACGCTAGGGTTGCTTCCTTACCCAGCGTTGGTTGCCGGCGGAGCCGGCAACCAACGTTGTGTAAGGGAGTAACCCTAGCTGGGTTTGGGCTACGTCCCTAGCGTGGCCCGTCATACCCGACGCCGGCGGAGCCGGCTAGCCGCCGTAGCCCGCGGATGCGATGCCGGCGAAGCCGGCTAGCCTGGCGTGGCCCGCACACTCCAGCGTCGGCGCCGGCGGAGCCGGCGACCGACGCTGGTATCTCAACATTCTTCTTCTTCTTCTTCTTCTTCAGCGTTTGTCCCGTTTCGAGGCGGGGTCCGCTATTCTGGTGTGGTGACGCCACTTTACACGATCAAATGCTTGATCCGGATGGATACCAGCAACCTTTAGGTCCACATGCAACGTATCAAGCCATCGCTGCTTCGGCCGCCCTTTAGGCCGTTTTCCGGGCACATCTATGTTAAGGCCAATCTTCCTAACAGTGTCACCACTAGCTCGAAGAACGTGGCCATACCACCGAAGGCGAGCTTCACGTAATTTGTCAGCAATTGGAGCGACACCAAACCTCTGGCGTATTTCATCGTTGCGAATATGGTCCAGACGCGTAACACCAGCCGTCCATCGCAGCATTTTCGTTTCCATTACGCTGAGGCGAGTCTCAACCTCCTTGGCTGCAGGCCAGCACTCAGCTCCATACATCGCTACTGGTCGGACGATGGTTCTATAGATCTTCGATTTAAGGCGTTCCGGTATCTTCCTGTCGCATAAAACGCCTGTCATCGAGCGCCATTTGGACCACGCTGCGCTCACGCGCGAGTTCACCTCGAACGTCAGACTACCATCAGACGCAATTGCAGATCCAAGGTACTTGAAATTTGTCGATCGTACTAGCGCAGTGCCATTGATCTCAATGGACCCGGCTTCGTTTACGTCTGTCGTCAAGTACTCAGATTTTTTGACGTTTAGCTTGAGCCCGAACATCGCCAAGCGATCGTACCAAGCTTGCGCTTGTCGCTCGAGTTCGCTCTTCTCTTCGCTTGCAAGCATTACGTCATCTGCATACAGCAGCGTCCAGGGGGCAGGCTTCTGAAGGTCTCTCGAAATGGCATCCATTACGACAATGAATAGGAGCGGGGAAAGCGCAGAGCCCTGGTGAACACCAACGGAGATAGGAAACTCCGCCGATGTGCCGGCTGGCGCTCGCACACTACTCTTTGGACCAGAGTAAAGTATGCGCACCCACTCAATAAGCTCTTCGGGAACACCGTGTTGTCGTAAGGCGTACCATATAACCTCACGCGGTACACGATCAAATGCTTTCTCTAAGTCGAGAAAAGCTATGTGCAGCGGTTTCTGCTTTTCGCGATGTCTCTCTACCAGAAGACGAGCAGCATGTATGGCATCGATGGTGCCACTGCCCGCTACGAAGCCACATTGATTGGTGGAAAGTTGGACGATATCGCGAATACGTCCATCTACAATTCGCTCGAAGATTTTCATGCTGTGCGAGAGCAAGCGAATTGGACGGTAATTCGTGCAGTCCGCAGGACTGCCCTTCTTCTTCCATATCGGGATCGTCGTGCTTTCCTGCCAACTACCAGGTACCTTCTTTTCCGTAACAACCTGGTTGAAAAACTTCGTTAGCCACTCAGCAGGACTCCAGCACCTCAACTTCCATAGGTCGGCCGCTATATCATCGGGGCCCGTTGCTTTGCCTGGCTTCATCTTCTTCAAAGCCGCTTCCGTCTCCTCCACAGTGATTTTCTGCACAGGACCATGCGTAGGAGGGACGCAAGGGATGGGCGGATGGGCAAACTCTTCTGTCGAAATTCTCTCGAAGTAGTCATGCCATCGTTTCATAGCCCTCTTGCGGTTCGTCAGTAGATGGCCATTCTCATCGTTGATGCCCAAGAATTTCTCGATGTCCTCGGCCTGACGATGGCGTGCCTTGGCAAGTCGATAAAGATGTCGTTCACCATCGCGCGTCTCGAGTTTATCGCTGAGATCATCATAATGGACGGCTTTTGCAACGGCTACGGCCTTCTTTGCCGCTTTTTTCGCCTCCTGGTACATACGCCATTTGTCTGCAGTCTTGTCGCGCAGGAACGCGTGATATAATTTTTTCTTCTCTCGGACTTTTTCTCTTACGTCGTTAGTCCACAGCCACGCCAGCTTCTCGATCTTGCGGCGTCCAGGCTTAGTCATGCCTAATTCAGAGCATGCAACTTGTAAAATCGTATCGGTTGCATCTTTCCATGCTTCGTCGACGGTTGTCACCGTCGGCAACCGAATACGAGAAACAAAAGCTGCAACGTTTTCCTTCAATCGCCACCACTTGATTCTCGGTGGACCGCATCGCTCGACATGCCTCAGCCTCGGAGGGGCGAACTTAAGAGTGCATATCAGCGGACGGTGCTGTGTGGCGACAGTCTCGTACGGCACTACCTTCGCATCTGTAACCAGCTTTCGATCGCAATGCTTCACAAGGATGAAGTCGATCTGTGTCTTGGTGCTCCCGCTATAGAACGACACCAGATGGGAGTCACGCTTTCGAAATATGGTGTTCGCGATGATGAGGTTATGCGAATCCGCATACTCAAGGATTCGCTCACCATCAGCGTTACGTGCTCCATATCCGAAACCGCCGTGACAGCTGCGACCATCTTTCGCAGTCCCCACATGACCGTTGAGGTCACCTGCGATAACGACAGCGTCTTCTGACGGTACCTCTGCTGTCTTTTCATCAAGCAGGGTCCAAAACTCATCCTTGGCTCTCTCAGAGCAGCCTGCCTGCGGAGCGTATGCAGAGAAGAAATGATACATACGCTGTTCAGCAGCGACTACGACCTTCATCAAGCGGTCATTAAAACGTTCCACGCTTATAATCGCGTCTCGGAAACGTTCGGAGACGATTACACCAACTCCGCTGGTGGTCCTGGGACTGCCGCACAGAATGGCCTTGAAGCCTCGGCCTATGTCCCTCGACTTACAACAGGACCACCTCGTCTCCTGTACCGCACATAAGTCGATTCGTCTTCGCTCCAGTGCTTCTGCCAACTCGCACGAGCGGCCCGTCAACGTACCCACATTCAGCGTAGCTACGCGGGTCTTGCCTACGTTACGGGACTTTCGGACTAGCTCAGTTTCCCCCCGATGCCGTCCTCGCATCAGGGACCCTCGCATACTTCTCACACTCGCCGGGCTCTGCGAGTGCGCGTCGGCTCCCGCGGACGCCGTAGCATTATCTCGATACTCACTTAACGTCATCAACCATGTGATGTGACATGGGATCTCCATAGGCCGGCCTGTCACTAGGGCTTGTCGCCTGTACTCGAATGTCCGTGATTAGCTTAGCTCGCAGAGGCGAACAGTTTCCAGTGGCACCACGTGGAGGAACGGACATGCTGGTATCTCAACATTATAGCCTTAATATAAAGTTGTAAGTAATCGTAGATGCGGATTACTGTTAGAATCGAAAAGAAAACGAAACTAATTATTAAAGTCGAGGAATGCCCCATGAAGGAACTCCATATCAGCAGCACTTACATGATTAATCAAATAAACAAAACGGTATAGTTCATGAGTGTTTCATGAGTGGCGCAATTTCTACACGAACACATCCAAAAATGCCACACGCTTACAATTTAAGACACTCTATGAACATTATTTTGGAATGAAACTCGTGATTCTACGATGCTTTTTGGATTCTTTTTATTGGATTTCTATGCTATAATTTTGTTCGCAGCTCTATTTTCTGTTTTCTGGCCAATTTTTAGCCATTTACCCAGAAAACAGGAGACAGAAAAAATTTGCTCAAAATGGCCAGAAAATCAGAAAACAGAAATTCCGCCCACCCCTGATGGCGATGTCGGTGTAAATAGAATGGAGAAACCTTGGTCGTGAATCCACTGTACAGCTCTCAAAGGACTTCGGTGACCGCTTTAGTCTCGACAGAGTCGAAGGCTATGCCTTCTTCGGGTCGATGAAGATGCACAGCGGCAGCTTGTACTTACAGTGGATTCATGACTATGATCTTGTCGTTCTACAACGACATCGTCTACGACTTGAGGAGAGAAGTTCGTGAAGAGGATAACATATCTCTGAAGCTCTTTAGTGCCACCCTTGGAAATGTCATGCGCGAACTGGAATGGGAAGGCACGGGAGTGAAGGTTGACGACCGGCATCTTCGCTTCGCTGACGACGTCGTGCTCATAACACCGAGCATAAGCCAGGAGAAGCGAATGCTGGCCGACTTCGATCTTGCATATGGAAACGTTGGACTATAGATGAATCTTACGAAGATGATGTTCATGAGAAACGGACGAGTTCTGATGCTCTATTCTCGCTGTGCAGGAGGAAACGAGATCCTTGGCGAATTTCATGAGCGTCGATAAAGTCGTGGAGAAAAAACAGGAGAAGATCGCCCGGCGCCGTGCCCTCCTTTTCGACGGCAATTTTCTTCGTGCACTAAAGCGCGGCTCACCTCAAACCTGGGCCATACAAAATCAGAACGAACTCGCGATCAGCGCGGCGCAGCGAGGAATCGAATATCGAAAGAGGGCTTTCGGAGTTCCGACGTTCGAAGATCAGAGACGCTGTAGCATGGGTGAGGTCGTCCAAAATTAGGTGGGCCGGCCACGTAATGTGTTTCTCAGGCACTTGCAAAATGAGATCCGTCAACGATTGGATCCCGTTGGATGTCAAGGGAACGCCAGGGCGCCATCAACGCGTTGGTCGGAGCTCTTCGTGAAGGCAATGAAAGCAGGATATATCACTTTTCGTGTCCTTCGAGCGAGGCGGATTCGTTGGAGCACTCTGGCTCGCGACAGGGACGAATGGAGACGCTGATCGCGCCCGCTCGAGCAAGTCGTTGATCAATGGAACGACAAGTTCTAATATAGCGTTAATGGTGGCTTGGCTTTCCGTCGCAAACGTCAGCCTCCTCGTCCTGTACCAATGGTGCTCATCTGCTCGAAATGTTTATGTTCGCATAACATCACCTGTTGGAGATTTCCCGTCTGTGTGTGACGGTTCTAACATTACTTACCACTAACCACTGTGTTGTCTGCGCTTCCGTCCCAATCTGTACCTGTAACATTGAGCGCTTCTCATCTAGGAGGATATCCAAGCAAATAATATAGTGTGACATTTGGATATCACCTGTTTCATTTGGACCACGGATCGCCATCGATAGAGAGCCTTCGGGCTCGCCTGTTAAGAGGGATCTCGGGCCGCTTGTCGCAGAGGGATCTCGGGCCGCTTGTCGTGGCGCGTCCCGGCTGGTGGATAGGGGAACGAAACGCGAACCAAATGCGACCGTGTACTGCCCAGAGACGCAGGTGGGATGCAGGGGATGGACTCCTTGCTCCTGCTGTGTCGGGTCGACGCGTTCCTTGTGCGTGGGAGCGGCATGTTCATGCACAGTATGCGTGGATTTGCTTGCGCATGTGCGGATTGTAACTGTGTCGGCCAAAAGCTTGCACTCGGTAGACTGGGACTACATCGTAAGGCGATTTGAGGCCGCCTCAAAAGTCTCGCCCCGTCCCTTCGGGCAGTCTGGCTGGCTGCCCAGAGTTCTTCGCCCGCACGACAGAGCCCGATTAGCTACCCGTGTGTATTGGAGTCAAACACAGCAGCACTAAAGGGCCTCATTCCCCTGACCCCGAAAGAGCCCCCATTTCTGCAGCGATGGGAAGGACGAGTACGGAGAGGCTGCTAAAATCTCAGGGCCTAACCAGGCTGCGCAAACTGAGAAGGACTAGGATGACGATCTGTACTTACAACGCCCGCACGCTTGCATCGGAAGCATTCGTCGAGGACCTGATGATGCAAGCCAGGAAGATCAAGTACGACGTCATCGGACTGACCGAAACGAGAAGACCCCATAACCTACACGTCGCCTACGACTCCGGAGAACAACTGTTCCTCGGAACATGCGACAGCAGGGGAGTAGACGGCGTTGGTGTCCTCGTCAACACGCACTTGGCCGTGAACATCGATTTGTACGAGTCTCTGACAACCCGAATCAGACGTCTGCGACTAAAGCGATGTAGCTCCGTGCCAGCTTTGACTGTGTTCCTCGCGCATGCCCCAACATCCGACTACGACTACGAAAAGTCGAAGCCTTCTACGTAGAGCTGGAGAAGTTCTATAAGGAAGATCACACCTTCTACAAGGTGATCATCGGAGACTTCAACGCCAAGATCGGGCCACTAAGGTTCCCGGAAGTACTTCACATCGGAGCAAACGGTTTGGAGTGAAACAAGCAAGGTGAAAGGCTGTCTGAGTTTATCATGTCGACCAAGACCATCCATGGAAACTCACAGTTCCAGAAGCCTCTCTCCCTACGATGGACCTGGGAATCCCCGGTGGCCAGTTCCACAACGAGATCGGCCACATCATCTTCAACCGCAAGTATTGCCTGACCGACGTTTCCGTTGTCCCCAAGTTCTACAAAGGATCGGACCACCGCCTCCTTCGCGCGAGGTTCCGCTTTTTGCGTCAAGGAGAGAAGGCCGCAAAGTTCAAGAAGAGGAGTCCCAGAACGACCACCAGCTGAGGCCTTACACCTCTCTTGTCGGCCTTTGGAAAGATACCGTCATGACAACATCGACGAGGAATACGACTGCTTCGTGCACCATCTCCTCGATAGTGCTAAGGGAGCCGAGAGCTTGAAGACCACCAAGAGACGCCTGTCTCCGGAAACTCTCGAGCTGATACGCCAGTGTGGAGCAGCACGAGTGTCAGGCAACTACCAACTGACGTCCGAGCTTGCGAAGCTATGCAGAGCGGCGATAAAGGAAGATCTCAAGCAGAGAACGGCAGAAGGGTTGGCTGAAGCAGTAGAGTGCCCGCCGGAACTTCACCAACTTCAAGACCAAGATGACCGCTCTCCGACGTCCTGACGGAACCGTCACCTCTTCCAGAAGGACCATGGAGAAGGTCATCCACGACTTCTACTCCAATCTCTTCGATAGCCATGTCTACCTTCCCCCATGCCATCTTCCGTAGGATGGATACGTCGTTCCCTCTTTTCTCCCTTCCGAGATCTGACACGCCATCTCGTCGGTGAAGACGCGTACAGCACCCGGTCCCGACAGGATCAGACCTGAACACCCGAAGAATCTCCCGCCAACGCTCTTCAGCACCTTGGCGCGGCTCTTCACACGCTACCTGTCAGAGTGCAAGGTTCCATCTCAGTGGAAGACCAGCAGGACCGTCTTGCTGTACAAGAAGGGAGACGTGCACGACATTGGCAACTATCGCCCGATCTGCCTGCTGTCCGCAGTCTACAAGCTGTTCATCCGTGTGATGCTGAATAGGATCAGCAGAACACTGGACGAAGGACAGCCATGCGAACAAGCAGGATTTCGGAGAGGATTCAGCACGAACGAGCACATACACACCATTACGAAGCTCACCGAGGTGTCGCGAGAGTATAAGCTGCCGCTGTGCCTTACGTTCATCGACCTGAAGAAGGCATTCGACTTCGTCGAAACTGAAGCGGTAATCGACGCTCGCTCACTCAGGGTGTTTCTACTCAGTACAACAGAGTCCTTCGAGAGCTGTGCAGTGGATTCACGACCAAGATCTCACCATTCTACAACGACATCGTCATCGACGTGAAGGGAGGGGTTCGGCAGGGGACACCATATCCCCGAAGCTCTTCAGCGCGATCCTCGAAAACGTCACACGCGAACTAGAATGGGAAGACATGGGAGTGAAGGTCGACGGCCGGCAACCATCTTCGTTTCGCTGACTACATCTGCTCATAACGCCGAGCATTAGCCAGGCGGAGCGAATGCTGGCCGACTTCGATCGTGCATGTGGGAATGTTGGACTGCATCTGAATTTTACGAAGACGATTGAGGAACGGACGAGTTTCCGATGACGCTTGCTCCCTCAACGGAAGAGTATCTCCGAAGGCTCCAACTACGTTTATCTGGGTCGCGAAGTCAATATGGCCAACGTACTAGCGCCAGAGCTGAGCAGGAGGAAACGAGCGGCTTGGGGAGTTTTCAAGAGCGTCGAAGAAGTCGCGAAGAAGGCGAAGAACGTCTGACTCCGTACCCACCTATTCGACTCCACTGTTCTTCCTGCCCTAACATACGCCTCAGAGACCTGGGCTATACGAAATCAGGATGAACACGCGATCAGCATCGCGCAGCGTGGAATCGGGAGGACGCTGCTCGGAGTGACACGACTCACGCAAGTGAGAGAAGGCCTCCGTAGTTCCGAGCTTCGCCGACGTTCGAAGATCAGCGACGCTGTCGCGTGGGCCAAGTTCTCGAAAATTAGGTGGGCCGGCCGCGTAATGCGCTTCGTAGACACCCGCTGGACGAGAGCCGTTACCGACTGATTCCGAGGGATGTCAAGAGAACACCAGGACGCCCACCAACGCGTTGGTCGGAATTCTTCGGGAAAGCCCTGAACGACCGATATGACGCTCTTCGTGTTCCTCGAGCAAGGAGGATCCATTGGAGCACTCCTGTACGCGACAGGGACGAATGGAGACGCTGCTGGCGCCCGCTCGAGCAAGTCGATGATCAACGGGACGACAGGTGATACAGGTGACATTTGGAACGCACTTTGCATCTTAAAACATTTGCAAAACCCTTTTGCTGCCCAAGCAGGGACCTATATGTAAGCTATAACGTTCTTTGCATCTTATTGTTGAGATGAACAATGCTAAGCGACGATAACACATTGGGGAATATCCACTTTCCGTTTCACTTTCCTTTCGTTTCAGCGAAATTCCTCGTACGTCGGAAGAAGTGACCCCTTCTGTTCAAGACGCAGGTGAATAGTGGAGATTTTTCAGGAAATGGCTTGAATGGTCTTCAGGAGAGGATGTTGATTTTTGTGGTAAGCTTCTTCAAGAACATCTCAGTAAGTTTCACACAACCTTCCAACTTTTGATCATGTAGATTTGAAGAAGGTCATTGAAGATGATGGAAAACGCTTCGTTTGGTACAGTGTTCTTGTAGTGTTAGAAATAGGCCTTGAAATTCACTGGTAAGAATGAATTGACACGTCTACTATGTATAGCTGTGCGAAATCACATTATATCAGGCCAGCTAATGAGCAAGGAAGACGCAACAAGAGGAGAATAAATCTCTCCTTCTCTTCTTTCCCTTCTTCCTGCGAAGTGGAAACGATTTTCCGTTCAACCTAACTGCCGCAAACGGCTCTCACACTCCATGTTGCCCTTACATGCTTTGCTCATACGGACCACATCTACATCTGGACAAACTTTATTGAACAATATGTTCTACAAAAGCTCTCGTTCTTCAATTCTGATTTATTAAGCCTCCGTTAAACAGCAAGACTGCTTCGAAAGTACACAGGATTATCACGACCTGGGCGTACTCGGCGCTGATGAGAGCACTTGATAGTAATCTTGGGAATGATATATTTCTGGACGAAAGATTCAGTTCTGGGACATGAGAGAGAATTTTCAATTCCAAGATATGCAAGCCTTTGAATGGTCGACTTTAGCTGTCAATAAAAGTTCATCTGAACACGATGATGAGAATGCGGTCTATGATGATGAGTGATGGTGAAGGCTAATTAAGGCAACATGTGATTAAAGCAAAGCGTAGGAGATGCCAGCATGATGTGTCAGAATACGTTAAGGAAGACGTCGTCTCATTTCGGCTTCACGGGCTTCTTCTTTCCTTTTATCGACTTTATGAAGGGAATCAGAGGGAGTTCTGCGGTGAACGATCGTCTGAAAACGAATTATTGAAAACCTGTGAAGCGACACCAACTGTTAAAACGGAAAAGGGTCTCGTCTGAAGAACTGGTTCGCCAAGCAAATTTTCACAAGTTCATTTTTTAAATGCATTTTAGCAGAATAACTACTAGGAGCAGGTTCGTTAGAAAGATATGTTGAAAGATCCATTTGAAAGACGTTTTATGCGAAGAAATCGATAGAGTTTTAACATTCCTATAGTGCGTTACGTATAAAGTACAGGGGGTGCAAAAGGTGATGCCCCATTGAAGAGTGGCGCTATCATTTACGGCAGCTGATTCAGTTAAGCCCTCCGGTACGTCTAACTTCGTCGTCCTGCCTGTGTATAGCGAACCTAGCTCTTCCGAATCCAGTTTCAATTAGAAAAGCAGTCAGCGAGCTGGTACTGCCAATAATTTCAAGGAGGAACGGTTAGTTGACTACGGCTATCTTTGGTGTAACTCTTGAAAACAAAGAATTCTTTGTTAAATTGTCTACTGGTGCTATTTTGGAGGATATTTCAAAATGTTCCATTCTCTGATGAGGTTCATGTCATCGCCCATGGAGAGAGCATAGAAGAGAAGTTTTTGAGGTAACTGCCACAGTTTCAGGATTTTGAAGTTTCACAATTGCGCGGCACCTCTTCTTTTCGGACTTGGGAAGCGTTGGGTGCAGCATTTGCTTCGACAGTATTGCTAGAAGACTCAGAAAACGATTAATGCTATTTATCATGTTCCTTCAACGAGTTGCCATTAAAGCGTTTCTTGCAATACTTCGGAAAGCGCATATTAAGCCCCACTGGTGAAGACTGCTTCCTTCAAGAGATCGTTTCTACCTACATTTCTATGCTGGTTTACGATAATGCGCTAGGAGAGAACTTGACAAATTCAGCCAGACCTTTTTAGCAGATATTTCGTTGAAACTCTCGGAGGGTTCTCGCATGCCGCCCATTGACGGTGTCAACCAGGTCATAAACGAATCTGCCAAAGTGCCGGGCATCACCATTGCAATGTTTGAGCAGTGATGAATGCGGGGTGTTTGACAGGAACTGATCGCGAACCGAATTCACCCACTTTCTCTCCTTCATGTCGTTCAACGTCATCTCCGATGCTTCGACTCGATTCGGAGACACCAGGGAATAGGTGGATCGATACAAGGACTTGTCTGGAACTACAAAACAATCATGTCATCCAAAAATGGACTGCGACAGGCCACGCGTGTGACGTCGAGACGCAGTGACATCGACGAAAGCTCACCTTTGACATTGAGTTTGGCCAACTCGGATTCAAGTGTCTTGTAAGATTCCACGGGGCTCTGAATTTCCTCCTCGAAGCGGTTTACGAAGGAACGGAGAATCAGCTCTTCCCATAGCTTATTCGGCTCTGACTTCTGGAATGGAAGCTATTTAGGGTTGAAAGTTCAGCGGTGATGGTTGACATTGGAATACACGCAGAGAAAGGATAAAGGGCAAAAGGGACAGCGTTGTGGTATGTGTATGCCACGCATTCTCTAACTACGAGATGCAGCGGAAGCAAATTGAGTGCGGGCGCAGGTCCGTCGTCATCTTCGTCCCATCCATTGAACTCTTCCAAATCTTTTATGGTGAAAACCTTAACGACAGACACATGCTCGATATAACTATAGATGGACACTTAGGTTTGCTGCGTGCGGCTAGAGTAAAACTTGTGGAAGAGAGGCGGGGTGGACCTTCCTCTCTAGACTTACACCCGGCCTATGCAGTTACTTGCGGTGGGCAGCTGATGGACACTTTGATGTTTTACATTTCCCAGACAAGTTGGTTTGGTTGGCTAGGGCGGGACCTGAACTAGGGAACTGATTCAGGGTGCACGCGAGAGCCGGAGCCTCCTCCAAATGCATGGCTACTCGCCCAATCATATTGGTTAACAAATGTGGATTAATGCTATCCATATACACTAGAGAAACATTGAGATGCCATGAATATTTAGGAAGGGGTATGGGAGTGGACAACGCCTATGTTCAGAGTTCGATGAGGATTTAAATGCTTCACAACCTACATAAATACTGTTTTGAATGCGGTATGATGCGCAATCAACAATTTCGTTTTCGAAGCTAAAAGTAACCTCGGAAGAATTGTACTATGTATAGAAACCCTGTATAAAACTTTGCCACGAGCTCCCATATCAAAGTAAACTGCTGGCAGCATGAATCAAGGCGGCTTACACATCAGCGAACATGATCAGTTCACTAATACAAATGTAGAGATCTGGTTCTTTGATACAGCATAACACACTTTCCCTTTTATGCTTCTTAGGCATTGTCACCTCCATAAGCTGACGATTTCTGGTGATGAAGCAGAGCTTAGTGCTTTGTTGTACTGGTGATAAGGAGGAATTAAGCGATTATTCAGCATGATACCCATCAATGTCATCTTGCCCTTGTCCTAGTAATCACAGCCAAATCCTTTTCGAATCTAACATCCAAATGCGGGAAGAAATCATAATCTACTCTGAGTGGTCATGGTGGGAAACCCGCTATACCGATGTTTGAATCAGAGCACAGTCATCCAACGCTTCATTCGTCCGAAGCCGTGATGAAACTACTTTCTCGTTCATAGCGCTATTTACCGAGGATGAAAATTGGAAGACTTGGGAGACCCAAGGTTTTCTAAAGTGCCAGCTCGTTTCGAAAAATAAACTGAATGCGCGGCGCATTCTAAAGAGGCTCACCACCGACAGCTTTTGTCGCTAGAATTCAAAGATGGCAGGAAGATTGAAAAGGCACATAGACGCGGGACTTCATAGTAAAATCCAGAGCATTGTTGCTACCCGTACCTCCATCATAACTCCGTCGCTAATCTTCCTGCCGTCCACAGCGTACTCGATCGTTTTCCGGTGGTTCATAAACAACGGTCGATAGGATGGTGTTCGTCGCGTTGGCGTTTTTGGCACTGAAACCAACAGAACTGTGGCTTATGCACTAAGCGACGAATCGGGCATATTTTAACGGCCTCCAGCCAATGCCACGGCTGAGAGCTAGTTGTTTGTGGAGCGAATGGTGAGTCAGAGAGCATTTTCGAGCCGGGAGAACTCACAGCTCTGCCTACGTGCTTTCTGGCAACTTTGTGGGCACGGGGCAAGGGAGTGTGAGGAGAGGCCTTGCAGGCTAAGGATTGGTTAAAGAGAATTCCTGGAGGGTGAGCGTCGGTATTAGCTCTATTGAGTCTCACCTCTATAAGTACACCAACTTTGTTCAACTCTTCTGGTAGCCTCTAGCACCCCAGCACTCTTTGATTATTAGGCTAGGTCCTCACAGACGCAACCACTTCATCCCCTTTTACAGAACAGTACTGTTCCCAAATCTGTATGTCGTTGTAATCACATGTATGTTGTTGGATGAGGTCCCCACATTCTGCGGAACAGGGCGAGCCATAGCTTACATGATAATTCAAGTACCTTCATCTGAGTAGTTCCTCGAATCCGAGTGATTAGGGGCTGCAGCGTAGAAGTCGATTGGTGAGTCGCACGGCACATTTACCATCCCAATCATTTTTGTGGAGCTGAAACCGACTCATAAATAGTTTGTATAGACTGTTAAGTAGGAGATGACTAACGCGAGACGAGAGCAGAATTAACGACAAACGTTCTCGGTGGCAGTGACAACAATGCCGAAACACATGGAGAGCTAGAGTTAATGAATGCGTTCGACAGACCGGATGTTTACGCTCGAATATACAATACGAATTTAGAGCCTCCTACGCGTGGAACTTCTTCGAAAGATTCCACAGACATATTAAGACGAAGACAACATTCTTCTACATGCATTCGAAGAGGTCAATTTTGAAAGAAATGAATATTTGGCGCGGACCACTAGAAGAATTCGTAATATTTAGCCGAAAGCATTAACTGGTGATCTATGAATACAATTTCTTGCAAGTACCACCGTCCTCACAAAATCATGTGGCTTGTTCCCCACCCTTAATTTGCTCAGAATACAGGGTGTTTCAAAATGACGTGACAGAGGTTTTCCCATTACAACTATGAAACAATTAACAACTGAACAGAACAACGCATAAGTAACAACAACATAGACACTTGGCAACACTATAAAATGCTAGGTGAAGTTTGCGGCGATGGGCCGCAGGTCATCTGGAGACAGTTGGTTCCACTCCCGACGCAGAGATCCCTTCAAGGCCTCCAGGCAGTGGCGCTGCTTGGCACAGAACCTGGCCTCCAAAATGGACGACACGCTGTGGTCGGTCGGAATCACTTCTTGAAACGTCCACTACGCATTGCCGAAGTCTGTTGAGGACAGGAGAGTACCGATGCCTCGATGATATCCCGTCGGTACACATCCTGAATAATTTTTGCTCCTTCTTTCACAAAAAATCAGGAGACCTTTCCGTTGGTGCAGATTCCGTCCCAAACCATAACCGCCTGCCGATTTCGACGATGTTCGACGATGGCAGAGGTAGCTGCACTTAGTGTAGACCAGCTCCTGTCTTTTTGGCGGTTGTGAGCCTGCCCCACGGTGAACAGCTTCTCGTTTGTCAATAGCGTTCCCTCCCAACATGCTTACGGACACAAAATGGCTGTTCCACGACTGAATACAAATTCAATGGAGCACGGAGATTTAGCTACAATGGAAGGGATAAAATGAATCGAATTTGCAGGTAGAAATCACGTAACAAGAAACGAAAGTAATGAAAATGAACCTCAGCGTACAGTGAAGGACCATCTTTGGATTTGTGGTGCAAAATTTGTCGAAACAACTGCAAGGTACGAAACTAGTTAAGTCAATCTGACTGCTGCTCTTTGAAGATGCGACAAAAAAGGTGATGAGGACCGTTCTTTTTATATAGCTGATAGACCCCGTTTGGACATGGCCAAAGGACTGCAAAAATTCAAACCCTTTTGGGATGCGCCAAGCATTCTACTTCTACGGGATGTCTTGGAGGTAATTTGAATGCGTTCTCGGCCTATGCAATAACTTGCGGTGGCCAGGTGATGGACAAGCGAGGGTTTTTCCATCCACCTCCAGATCCCATTAAAGGACGCAAGACACTCTAGATTTCCATGTAGCTTCCAAGGTTCATTAATATGGTCAACAGGAGTATAAAACTCCGGGAGTAGAGGAATCAAAAAGTCACGCACAAGCAGATCAACTCGTTCTACTGTAAGAAGAGACGGCCTGACGCGTGTTCATGGGCTGCCAAAGCCACCAGAGATGTTAGGAGCGAGTCATCTTGAAGGGTCGCTAGGCCCACAAATGCCCTTCGCTGGGACAGCGACGACGAAGGGGAGCGGGACGCCTGACGAACTCTCCTATCTGGCGTGTGCGGCTGCAGAGACCGACGGGGCGGGCTGAGGACGGCTGGACCCATTTTGTAGGGGAAAAGGCGGGCCACCGGTGGACGTCACCGCGGCCAGAATTCCAAACAACGCGTGGGCGGTGAGCGATAGTGAGAGCAGGTGAGCCGTGTCGCCTTCTTCCGCCTCGAGCCCACACCGTCCGCTAAGGATCGTTAACGCTATCTCCCATTGGGTTCGTAGGTGTTGGTGTCGAGACGGTGACTGTCCGGCCATAAAACGAATTTCCCACGTGCCGCAGATTCCTGAACTATTTCTGTTGATTCTGCACGCACCGAACAGCAGTAAGAGCGCACACTAAAAAAGGGGACCTTATCTTCTGCAGTTCAGGATTGGTTTGATGAAGGTACATGGGCGTCGAACTTGTGGCTACAGACTGGTCCTGTGGAAGGGGGGGGGGGGGGACTTGTGGGACCGGAGGTTGTGAGAACGACTGAAACATAACACCTTAGTTTCAGAAACCCCAAAAACGTTCACAAAGAATAGGTGCCTCTGAGGAATGCACTAGTTCACATATCGTAGTTGAATAAACATGCTCGTAAAATAAGCCAATACCGCCGATTTTACGACCTCGTCTTTCAGCCACAGTGAATCCTCTCAGAATCAATCACACAGCGCCGTCTATTCAGCTACATACGCGGAGTTGTAGCAGTAGTTGAGCTGCACACATCTGTGAGTGGGAAAATTCATCCAACTTTTAACGATGCAGACATCCTTCCCCCCTGCATCGCATTGTCTTCGTTGCAATGCCGGCAATTCTTACAACCAGGACTGTCAGGATATTTTAAAAAGAGCAGGAGTCGAAGTGATGCTTCAGGTCCTTTTGCCGACATTGTTTAGGGTAACCCAGTGGAACACTTAGGGACTAGGAACAGAAGACTAACCAGGAGACTATCTCAACGGTAGGCCGGAACTGCCGAAGTGTTGTATATGACGAGAATCGCCTCTCTCTGGGAAACAACAAAATGCAAATATCTCGACCCCAATACAGCTCTGCGCAGAGGTAGGACGACGGAAGTTGGGCCGTTGGCGGCGTTAGCCCTATGCCTGCAGGCAGAGGGCGAGCTCAATTTGGCTGGAAACAGCGATCATGGGGATTACGCCGCTCCTCCACCCCCACTGCGCCACCGTCGCTCGCTCGTCATGGCTGTTTCCAACTAAATTGAGCTGCCCCCGCCTGCAGGCATAGGGCTAACGCCGCCAACAGCCCAACTTCCGTCGTTCCTAACTCTGCGCGGACTTGTATCGGGGTCGAGATATTTGCATTCTTTTGTTTCCCAGAGAGAGGCGATTCTGCCCATATACGACACTTAGGCCGTTCAATCTACCGTTGAGATAGTTTCCTTGTAAGCAATCAGAATGCAACGGCAAATTCTACAGAAAATTTCAAACGAAATATATGAACCCAAGGTATGATTCAACATTTCACGACTTAAAGAGCTTTTGTGCTTTTCTGACAAGGTTCTAGGGAAACTATTTGGAGAAAAGGTCGTTTTGGACGGACGCAGCGCTATCGGCTGAAGTTCGCCACTCTCGCTTTTGTCGCGAGTAAATAGCTTGGAAGAAGAGAATCAGGAGAATTAGCCGTTCGAATACCTCCAAAAACCACAGTACGAAAGTAAATAGCCTTTCAGTGAAGTAGAGTCGATATTGTCAATGCGGATCATATCGTCACTTCTTCACTGAAAGGACTTGCGAAAGAGGCGATGACTACACCAGGAATGCGCAATCTGCTCCTCGATCTCGGCGATCGTCTCGACCATCTCGAGTGTCATTAGCGGGGTAAGCGAGGACTCACCGAAATATCCCTCAGAGGCCCGAGATCACCTCTGCATGACAGCGGTTCTATCTCTGCTGAAGTCTGCAGCTGAAGTGCAGTTTTCCCGGATGTTGTACCTCACAAAGACTAGAGCGAGGCTGTTCTCGCAGATATGACCCTTCATCCCACTTGAAGGTCTCATACTGCTAACTAAACAACATCGAGTAAATGATCAGCTGATGCGTGTTTATCTTCGAAGGCAAAGTATCTCAGGGTGTGGCACGGTATGTGTAATCCATATTGTCTGCAAAAAGTAAGAGACACGAAATTGTGCGTGTGTCATTGTTCACTTTTTTTACGAAGCTCTTTGCCGATGCTAGAAGCTCACTATTCTTCAGATTAGTGGGATCTCATCGGCGCAGAGAATAGCGTAGACGGTTCACGGAGGTAGGCTGTAAGACGGTACATCTGAAAATTATCGCAAACACTATCAAGCTGCAAGCTGCTACCTAGCCGCGCCTGCAGTGCAGGCCTACAAGTACCATCAGTTGGTAATGGCGCCTCATTCGTCGCGGCAATGGAACCTGGAGCTTCGGCACACGGCGCCAACGTCCCATGTGGAACCAGGTTGTGTAAAGCCGGTTACGGTTAGAAGCAGGCAGATTTGCAGTGTTGGTGACAGCATTGGATAGCATCGTTTGGATGGCGTTACCAAACAAAGAAAAGGTAAAACGTCCTAAAACCGAGCATGAATTATGAGGAGATTAAGAGGCATGAAAGAGGAAGGTTTTCAAAATAGCGTGGAAGTTGTGCTATTCTGGAAGCCTTCCCCTCTCGGACGCTGGTACAACAATGTGCCGAAGCTCCTACAGGTTCCTATGCAATTATTAAATCGAATTGCAGGAGCAGTGTGTTAGATACAATCCGAGTAAGGAGGAGCCCAACTGGAGGCGTGGTACCTACAATACCGCTCGCGCCGCACGGTCAAAAGTTGGCGAAAAAACGCCAACATAGCGTCGCAAAGCGTCGCACGCTCATAACTCCTTCAGTTTTAGGTTTCTTGAATAAATATTGGTACCATTCGATTCGCCTCTTCGAGATCTACACAAACATGTGTAAAACTTTACCAGAACACCCGTATTTTCGCCGTGGGTGGTCCAAAATTGGCTGGACGGGCGATTAGAGCAGCTTATTTCCCAGGATATGCGTGCTTTCGGAGTATCTCAAAGATGGCGTACGCCGCCAGTGCTCTGTCATGCCAGGAATGCCCCGAGAGTGCGCCGTGCACAATGCACACAACCTAACTTATCAATCGAGTGGGCGAGCGCATATCCCCTGCGCTTCTATCTTCTCTCACTGGGAACTGCGACGTTTTCAAGACTATTTCGAGCCGTTTGGAGAATGTTATCAGAAATTTCCCACAACCCCAATCAGGATTAGCTCCAATCTGTCCCAGCGAAACTTTGGTGTGCGCCGTGAACAATGCATACAGAATCGAACCTTTCAATCGATGGGGGAGGGCAGCAGCTTATAGACTGAGCGTTTAGGGAGTTTCATCAGAAATTTCCTGCCGCCCTATTCAGGAGTTGCTTTAAGGCTGTCCAGCGAGCCTTTGAAGTGCGCCGTGAACAATACATACGGATTCGAACCTTTCAATCGAGGGGGGCGACCGCTCGCAAATTGCAGGCGCGGGCGTGTTCGGAGCACAATAACTCTGCCGAGTTTGAATTGTTTCGGCTGCAACTTGTGTGTATTGTAGGCAGTAGAACGATGTATAAGTGTACTAATGTAGAATGGCTTAGCTTAGGAGGGGGCAATGTTACAGCGGTGCGAAAATGCAGGCGAGGCTTGCGTGATGCATTTTTTTTCCGAATTCGGTAAACCACTTCGAGAAGGAGCATCGAGCTAACGGCCTCGAAATGCGTACGCGAACAGAGCACTCAAGGTACTTTACGGTGACGGGCTCAGAACTTCTCAGCTGCCTAAACTGCCTAAGCCCCATCTGCCGTTTTAGGGCGGCGGACTTAGCGGTTGAAGTTTCCTGCACTCTTGCTTGCCCATATTCGGGTTTTCGACACCTCCAATAACACCGTTCTGCTCTGCTTGTAAAGCGCTATCGAATGTTGTCAATTCCGACCGATTTTGGAAACATCGTTTATCGGCAATATCCCATCGAGGACGTGGCGCCCTAGGCCGAACTGCGCGGATGATGACGTCATCGAAAACACCTGTTTTCGATGACGTCATCATCCGCGCAGTTCGGCCTAGGGCGCCACGTCCTCGATGGGATATTGCCGAAAAATCGATGTTTCCAAAATCGGTCGGAATTGACAACATTCGATAGCGCTTTACAAGCAGAGCAGAACGGTGTTATTGGAGGTGTCGAAAACCCGAATATGGGCGAGTAAGAGTGCAGGAAACTTCAACCGCTAAGTCCGCCGCCCTAAGGGCTATGTCATACCTTCGCTCACCCCGAGCGAAGGCGACGAACAGAGAGATGAGCGAAGTCTCTTCGCTAGCTTGAAGCTAGCGAATAGGCGCGCAGTTAATAGCGTTGTGTGCAGGTGCGTGGTAGCATCGCTACCGATGCTGCCCGACGCTCTGCTCAGCTCAGCGACGCGGTCGCATCGGTAGCGATGCCGTATCGCTCGAAAGTATGACACCCCGCTAGCGAGGCTTCGCTAGCGGTGGATCGGACAACTGCTACAGGCGTCTGCCCCTCCACAACGTCTGATACCGTCCCTTCCCCAATTATGTTAGTTGCCCATCGCCTTCGCTAGCGAAGAGCGATGGTATGACATAGGCCTAAAACGGCAGATGGGGCTAACCAGGATACTATCTCAACGGTAGGTCGGAACGGCGCAAGTGTTGTATATGGACAGAACCGCCTCTCTCTGCGTAGTAACAAACTGCAGGTATCTCGACCCCAATACAACTCTGCGCAGAGTTAGGGACGACGGAAGTCGCGGGTTGGCGCCCTGTTGATTCACGTGCTCCACAGCTGACGGGCACGCGCGGGATGAGGCCTCGTATCGCGCCCAAGCGCAGTGCTCAGGTGGCGTAGTAGGGAAGAGCTCGGGCTCGTGAGCGAGGGGTCGAGGGTTTGGATCCCGCAGACTGCGTTCGTTTTGCACTTTTGCAAAATCCATGTTTATCATATAGGTAATCCACCTAGCGGTACTATAGTGTGTTATAGAGCATGTTTACATATAACATATGCTTCAAACTACAGATTAGCTAGAATGTTCACTTCTGTGTGTCACTTGTTTGAAGCCTATTTTGTGTGACCGTAGTTATGTAACGATAGATATTTTGTGGCACTAGTAAAAAGTTCTGACTCCACCGACAAGACTTCGGTAAAAAAAATTTCGCTGAAACTTCGTTTAGGGGAGTTATTTGGGGTGCTGATCACGAATCTGACATCCATTTTTCACGATTCGGCTGAATAATATAGATACAGGAAGGCACAGGATTACATTCTTAAAGTTTCTGCCGATGACGGCAGGTAGAGACAGAATCGTGAAAAAAGAATGTCAGATTCGTGATCAGCACCCCAAATAACCCCCCCCCCCCTAGACGAATTTTCATCGAAAATTTTTTTTGACCGAAGTCTTGTCGGTGGAGTCGGAACTTTTTACTAGTGCCACCAAATATCTACCGTTACATAACTATAGCTTCACACAAAATAGGCTTAAAATAAGTGACGCACAGAAGTGAACATTTCAGCTAATCTGTAGTTTGAAGCATATGTTATATGTAAACAACTCTATAACACACTATAATACCCCTAGGTGGATTACCTATATGATAAACATGGATTTTGCAAAAGTGCAAGACGAACGCAGTCTGTAGGATCCAAACCCTAGGCCCCGCGTTTACAAGCCCGAGCTCTTCCTCACTGCGCCACCCGAGCACTGCGCTTGGCAGCGATACGAGCCCTCATCCCGCGCGCGCCCGTCAGCTGTGGAGCACGTGAATCAACAGAGCGCCAACCCGCGACTTCCGTCGTCCCTAACTCTGTGTAGAGTTGTATTGGGGTCGAGATACCTGCAGTTTGTTACTACCCAGAGAGAGACGGTTCTGCCCATATACAACACTTGCGCCGTTCCGACCTACCGTTGAGATAGTATCCTGGTAAGGCAGTTTAGGCAGCCGAGAAGTTCCGATCACGTCATCGTAAAGTACCGTACCTTAAGCGCTCTGTTCGCGTACGCATTTTGAGGCTTTAGCTCGCCGCGTCTTCTCGCAGTGGTTCACCGAATTCGGAAAAAAAATGCATCACGCAAGCCTCACCTGCATTTTCGCACCCCTATAACATTGCCCCCTCCTAAGCTAAACCATCCTAGTTTGGCGTACGAACAGAACTTTCGACTGCCTACAAAACCTACAAGCTGCAGCATGAAAGGTTACAACTCGACAGAGTTATTGTGCTCCGAACACGCCCGCGCGTGCAATTTAGCGCAACAACGGCAGACGCTCTCCGCGCTGTTTCTCGCCCAGATTACAGTTTTTCCCACTCTAAATGACACGATTCAATTCAGCATGAAAAGCTCTATCGAATGGTATCAAGCATGGCCCAACTCGAAGACATCGTTTTTTCGATGACGTCATCGTCCTTCCGCCGCGGCTTCCATGCTAAACAGTCAAAAAATTGATGATTCCAAAATCGATCGAAATTTGTACCGTCCGATAGCGCTTTTCATGCTGAACGGAAATGTGCCATTCCGAGTATCGAAGACTCAAATCTGGGCGAGTAGGAGAGCAAGAAACTCTAACCGCTAGCTTTTGCCGCTCTAAAACGCCAGCCGAGGCTAATGCAGTTTAGGCAAATGAGGAGCTATGAGCATAACGTCGTAAAGCACCTTAGGCGCTCTGTTCAAGTACGTATTTTAAAGCCTTCAGCTCGCCGCATCTTCTCGCAGTGGTCCACGGAATTCGGAAAAAAAATGCTTCACACAATCCTCACCTGCATTTTCGCACCCCCATAACATTGTCCCCTTCCTAAGCTAAATCATTCTACTTTAGCTTACGAAAAGAACGTTTAACTGCCTACAAAACTTACAAGCTGCAACCTGAAAGGTTCCAACTTGACAGAGCTATTGCGCTCCGAACACGCCCGCGCGTGCAATTTGCGAGCGGTCGCCCCCCTCGATTGAATGGTTCGATTCTCTATGCATGTTCATGGCGCACTCCAAAGGCTCGCTGGACAGCCTTGGAGCAATTCCTGAGTAGGGCGGCTGCAAATTTCTCGTAAAACTCCCTAAACGCTCAGTCTACAAGCTGTCCCCCCCCCCCTCGATTGAAAGGTTCGATTCTGTATGCACTGTTCACGGCGCACACCAAAGTTTCGCTGGGACAGAATGGAGCTAATCCTGAGTGGGGTGGCGGGGAATTTCTTATAACATTCTCCAAACGGCTCGAAATAGCCTTGAAAACGTCGCAGTTCCCAGTGAGAGAAGATAGAAGCGCAGAGGAGATGCGCTCGCTCACTCGATTGATAGGTTAGGTTCTGTGTGTATTGTGCACGGCGCACTCTCGGGGCATTCCTGGCATGACAGAGCACTGGCGACGTACGCCATCTTTGAGATACTCCGAAAGCACGCATATCCTGGGAAATAAGCTGCTCTAATCGCCCGTCCAGCCAATTTTGGACCACCCACGGCGAAAATACGGGTGTTCCGGTAAAGTTTTACACATGTTTGTGTAGATCTCGAAGAGGCGAATCGAATGGTATCAACATTTATTCAAGAAACCTAAAACTGAAGGAGTTATGAGCGTGCGACGCTTTGCGACGCTATGTTGGCGTTTTTTCGCCAACTTTTGACCGTGCGGCGCGAGCGGTATTGTAAAAAAATGAAATCAATGAGAAGTGCGGAGAACAGCGTCTAAGAAAGGCTACGCTTTTCAAGACTGCTCTTAAAAACGCTACTATGCGATGACTGAAGACAATTTGAAGGGAGTAACTGGAACCAACTTGCGCACTTGCTAAAAACGTTGCTTGGCATCAAGATGTGCCTTATTTCAATGACCATCGAGTAATGGATGCTGACCCCCCTCCCTGCACTAGATGGTCTATACACCCAGTGCTTACTTTGTAAAAGCTTTATTTCTGCACTAAGGATGCGAAATGAGGACGTTAATTCCAAGATTGCACTCCTCTCCTGAAGTAGTTTAAGTTGTTTGACAAGTCTCTGACGGTAACAGGGGACGTCACTTCTGCACGCGGTGGAAGTTAATCTGTACCAGAGACGACGAGTGAAAACATGCTGCACTCTTTCAAATATCTGAATGAGCTCTCTGAGATGTGGACTTCATGCCGGCAAACAGTATTCAAGATGAGGCAATTTGTGTAATCTGTAGAGGCGCAGCAGTATTCTCTCATCTGAACACTTTACATTTCGTAGAATTGAGAATACGCTTGAAGAGGGCCTCCTGACAACATTATCAACTTGAACGGAGGACTTAGAGCTTCTGTCAAAGACCATTCCGAGGTCTTTAATTGAATCACACGACTTTAGTAGTATGGTGCACAGATATGTAGCGCCGTCGATTGTAATTAAGGTGCTTCTGCACCTCCAGAGCACATTACAACGCTCTTCTCAAGGTTAATAGGAATAGTGCTCACAACGGAAGCCGAGTTGACAAATTATTAGATTTCTGAAAGACGCAAATGCTGTCTTTAACACCATAGGCACCATAGACGATCATGAGTACGAAAAAACAATTTGAAGCAGAATCGCCCTCGAAGTATCTGCGGTTCCTGTTTATATAAGCGAGAGGTTGTAAAGGGGTTCCGTTGGTTGGTTTTGTTGTGCGGTATGACGTAGTTGAGAAGATGCAGCGCTCCAGCGTGTTACGAATCAATCTCAAGTTTGACTCAAGTATAGCTCGCCAAGATTTGAAAGGCTGATGAATCACCAGGGCTAGGGTTAGACAGGATTAAGCACATGCCTGTTTCTCGGCCTCGCATTATTCCACATATGTAACTTATTACTATACACCATTAACGTTTTAATGTCTGCAAAAGCTATAGTGTTGTGTGCATTCGATGCAGACTGATTATCTTCTGTTTTTGTTCCCCTTCCCTTTCAAAGGCTATACTGGAAGTTTTCTGCATCTGTCTTTGGAGATCACAACAATCTGTGTCACTTTTATACAGCGTTAACTGTAATAAATGATTAGCAATTAAAACACAATTTGGGCGTGTGGTAGCGCAGTCGGAGCAGACGCCAGGTGTCGTGTGCACCCAAACTCCGGGCCGATGGATAGGAGTTTCAGACCAATCAAGCTTTCATCCATCATTCTGCATTCTTATTGCCTCCACGACATCTAGTATAAGTAGAGTGCGTGACGCATCACCGCCGAGGGATAATCATCGGCGTCCTTGAGTCCTTAAAAAACAATTTGATTTTCAGATTGCGCTCGAGCTTTCCATTCCCTTTCCCTTTTTCAGTTAAGGTCTCGTTCACTTTTATTCTTCGTATAGGTTGATTTATTGGCTTACGGTAATCGTGTCGAAATTCATGACCCTTGAGGGAGGGAATTGTGCACCCTAGTCGGACGAGACGTTGACAGTGGCGCGCACACAGCGAGCCCGAGCGAATTCAAGGTTCGTGTCCCTTCTATGCCAAAGAAAGCCTAAGCCTTCCCTCCGAGGTCGGCGAACTTGAACAGACCTCTCCCAGAGACGAAGGACTAACTTGTACGTTGGCTGTCCCATGCGATTCACCGTATCTGCAAGCTGAAAACGCTTTCGGGCTGAAAAGTCTTGCCGTATTTCCCGTAAAAGTATCCGTAGAGGTTCTCATAAAGAGGCTGACTATCCTGACCTTTGTCCTCCAGCCTTTGAAAAGGAGTCGAATTCTTTAAGCTTGAAAGTCCACAGTTCTGTTTCGCCTTCATGATGTCGCATCGCTACCCTCTTTCTCCAGTTAGAAAACGTTAAGCCCGTGCACTAGGCATTGAACGACCACCCTTTCGTTGGTTCGACTCACAGTTCTTTGCACAGATACAATGTTACGATATTTTTTCCAAAAGAACTGATGATAGCCAAGGGAATGGTTGGGTTGTTGGACCTCAAAGAACTGAGATGCATATTTACAGCAGGTTGCGCCCACCTCGGGCCGGAAGCGAGCAACGCGTGCGGGATACGGGCGACAACAAAAATTGGTCCGAGTGCAAGTCAACACGATTGAATGGAATTGTATCGTCGTCATTCGCTCAGTGTATGAGTCAAGGTGCGAGATCACTGCGCGACCAGAACACGATCGCCATTCTTCTCAGATGTGCTGCACCGCTGGAACTGCCGGCGCTCATGCAGGCCGAGTTCGATGGCCGGTCCTGTCAACCCGCGCTGACGAAATTCGCACCTGCGAGGATTAGCATGTCGAGAGAAAAAAGTGTGCAGCGACTCCCTACAAACTGGCCCACGTCTGCTCCCGATCTCTTTTGTGGACGGCGATGTTAAACTGCTAGTGCAAACGGCTCAGCTGACGAACACTCAGTTCCGGAGCCGAACGTGTTGTGACCCAGCATTTCCCAACTCGAAAGAGGATCAATGTTCGGCGACGAGCACAATGTGGCTTGAATACCAAATGTCCTTTGACGTTCTTGTGACAGACAACAGAACTCAGACGAGCTTTCCGGAAAAGGACTGAACAGCAACCTCGATTTCTTGAAAAGCATGCAGCCAGCAGCAGGTCCAACTCTCATACGTGCAGAGAAAGGACTGTGGATCAAGGATGAGCGGATAGCGAAAGTTGAAACCCGGACACGGATAACGGATAATTTCGCCAAAATGGTAGGATAACAAAAAAGGATACCGAACAAGCAAAAAAACAGGTTCAGAATTGCTCTATTTTAAACAGCGGATCAGAAAAGTCAGGCCCTGGTGAATTACAAGCCATTCTAACCACTTTGTTTGTGTTTTTTAAAACATAGCGCAGTCACTACATTGACGAAGCCCTATATGATTTTCTGGACCCGTCAGTAAGAAGGATAGCTTCTGTGCTCTCTGAATCGATGGCAAGTTCGGTTCGCTCTCAACCCACCCAAAGCTCCGACTTCCTCATGGTCAATGAATTGCTAACGATTCTACGTAAGAGGAATACCACTAAGGTCGCCAAACTGTGGCAATCTTGGTGGTATTCCTCCCACGAAAAACTACTTTACAATGTAGTATTTCCGCAATATTTCCATCCTAGGTGTATAAAATACTAAGTTTCTATTGGTCAGCCACTACAAGCCATTGTCTAGGCTAAACACACATTCAGAGAGCTATGACATCCGGAAGGGTAGACGTAGAATTTCCGGTGCGTATCAAAAACGGAATGGTTCCTTACATAATAGAGAAGTTTCAACAGAAAACTCACAAAGCAAAGTGATGTTTTGCAGCACGCGGAAGGGGAAATTAATTTAGAGGAGCTGAATTGCACCATCTAAATCACTACAAGGGAGTGCTAATGCCTCCCCGCCACATCAGTGGGAATTGTGTAGAAAATGCCTTTAGTATGTCGTTTCTACAAAATTACCTGAACTTGTTGTAGAGTGTCGCTTCCACCACCTATTTGGGTCGAACCCAGTCAAATTTTGCTCGTATTCAATACCATACTACGGTATTTCTTGATGCTTAACAATCGCTTTATAACTTCAATACCATATGCAACCAAATCGAATACATTGCTGTTGTGGAACCACAAAGGATGGAACGCGATGGTAGACGCTAAACAGTTCTTTCAAGGATGTGCTTTTCCTTCACTTCTAGCCATTAGTAATAGCAATTTGCAGGCTTGCTTTGTCGCAACAAGCCGATGACGTGTTTATCCTTCAGTGTCTGGTGAGTCTCATAAATGTATGACACAAGGTTAGCTACCCTGGAGTGATGAAGACCGGCCATCTCTCTAATTATGCCTCCGGCGCCCAAGTGAGGAAACGCCTCACATAATCCTACTGGATTTAATTGCCCACTGTCGTTACTCACAACCTCTGCTATTATTGTGAATGATCTTCTACACAAAGTGTACAACACGACGTCCAAAGAGGCAGGCAATTTGTTGTTCGTTATCCGGGCCAGAAACGACCGGATAACGAACAACAAAACGGATAGGCCAACACCCCTTAAACCGGATAACGGATAATGGCTAATCCGCTCATCCCTGCTGTTGCTTTACAGCATGTCACGGCTCCTACAAATTACAAACAGCTCTGATCAGAACTTGGGATTCACTATACAGACAAAACAAGAGAACAGCAACCAAACTAGCTGGAAGCAAGAACTACGTGGTAGTTGTATGGCTGCCAGCTGGCATTCAGAAGAAATTACTTCTCTTCGAAGTGGAGATGTTCTGCGGAGCTTACTACGACTCTTCTCTCTCCTTCCGGTTCTACTAGATAGCTAAGCTAGCGAAATGAAACCGCAGTTTTGCTTCTAGGTGAGCAAGACCGGTCTTTGGTTATCATCTCCTCCTCTACTACTACGGCTCTGATCTCTAGTGGCCGTTGGTGCAGTACCGATAAGCTTTTTCACTACACTCATCAAACAGCACGTACGGTCCCCCACACGGCTCACCTAAAACGGTCTTCGTTTTCCTTTTTTAGGAAGCCCTTGCTGTACCTCCTAACATTTTATAAACGGCTTCTCCTATTTAAAACTCGGAAGGCGCACGTGAGTCGGTCGTTCCGTTCTTATCTCGTTGCGCAAACTAAAGCCTATCCTTATGAAGCTATTTCGGAGGGTTGCGGGTAAATGGATAAAAGACGGGATTAATTAAACCTTTTTGGAAAGCGCCACGCGATCTACTTCTACGGTATGTTGCAAAGCAATTTACATGCGTATTTTTCCTATAAAATTACTTTTGGCTGCCAGCCGATGGACAAATCATTGTTTTATCCTTCCGAATCGAATCTGGTGCTAAACCACTGACACCCGAGGAATGGAAGGCTTAGCTGGCCTCGGTGGGAAACCCGTACCAAAAACCTGCTATCGGGTGCATGCGACAGCCGGCACGTCTTCCGAGTGCGAGCCGGTATCTCTTCCGAGTACGCTCCACGTGCCTTTCGGTGAATTAGAAACTACAGCGAGGGTAGGGAGGGTAGCAGATTCGATAGCAGCTGACTTCTCTGTCTCCTTGCTTCACTGGGAACGTGGAGTGGTTCAGGCCTATCGGAAACAACGAACCAGAACTGAAGGTGAACAAGATGACCTCGTTCAGCAGACACCACAGACAGCCCGCGGTCTGTTTGTAATGCTCAGCAAACCTGCAGACCACAATGATGACACCGGGCAATTCCGATACGGGGATTAGGAAATGTCGCGCCTAATCAGTCTCGCTGTCAACGCGCTTCAATGAAGGACTTCCGCTATCGTCACCAAGACGTGGTTTTCCGGAGATGACGAAACTTACCCTGAAATTTCGGAGAAATTCTGACAACGCCACTAATCTGCATCTGCTCTCCAATTTCGGCATTGTTATGACCACAACGCCGCAAGACTTCCGGCAACATCTTGAGCTGAACACCAATTGTAAGCTGCGAAAATAGGGTTTTCGAGCACAGAAAACACTGAGTTCGTAGGCACCTTTTTCTCTTACACTTCAGGATAAATCATAAGGCGGACATCAGACATCTAGGCTATGCAGTCTGCTTCTGTCCGAGTAGCCCTAGCTCGGAAAGTATATTTGGCCCATAGATATGTCATGATAACCAAGTACTCGAAACTTTTAATCTTTCAAAAAGCAGTACGGTAGGGATATATACACACGGATGCACACTACAGAGTTCGTTAAGATATGAATAAGTTGAAAGGATTTTTTCGCTGTCAGAAGCGAAGCTTAAGTTCACACTCTGCGAACCTTTCTACTGATATGCTCGAAACTGCCATCGGTGCATAGGTTTTGTTCCTGCTATCGTCGAACGAACCAAGCGTCGAATATCGCTCTTTGCAACCCACTTTGAAATATGTACAAGGCCAACTGCCTCGGCTGGATGGTTCTGTCTTCTCCACTTCTGATCTTTAGGGTTGTCAGAACTGTTGTCTGTTGCAATTTAGATTTTGGAAGATCAACTGCTTCTTCATCGGTGGTGCATCTGCAAGCAGTTCATGCTCTTTTCGACAATATAATAACGCGGTAAGAGCTATCGATTGGCGTCGTATCAGAAATTAGCCGCAGAAAACAGAGGAAGTTAGCGCAAAATAGTGGAAAACGGATCACGAAAATACCGGAAAATAGCTGCACATCGTCATGATTCAGAAGACGTATCGCACACATCGTCCAACGTGCGACAGGATTCTGAAGCCCTGCAGCAGATGCGAACCAGAAGATGTGTAACAAATCGATCAGGCAATCAGTATCGATCAATATTATCGATCTATGTCAAGCAAATGTCGATTTGCTCTCAGATTTAACAAATCGGGATGAGAGACACGCGAGGGTGATTGCCGACGGATGAGCAACGGACTTCACAGCGGGAGAAATTTTCACCAAGCGATCAAAATCAATAGATGTTACTAGATGCGATTCTGCGTGGAAACATTTTGCTGTTCAACAAGGTATGAGAACTAGTGGGAGTCCTCCGTTCTAACAGAAGCGCTTTTTGGGAAGTGAACAAATTCGATTGGCGCTCAGTTCCTATCGAGATTGTCAATTTTTGCCTCACGTCGACAGTTTCAGGGTGAGGAATGGAGGTATCTGCAGTCATTTTGCCGTAAGAGTGAAGTGGAAAGCTGCAGGGCTGAAGGGCATCAGAAGCGTTGTCAAACAACCTAAGGAACCGCTGATTAGCACAACCAATGGCGTCGCTAAACTACACATACGGATTCGTGCTGACATGGCATCAACGCCTGATCTTAGAGAAAGTAGCGCAAGGTTCGAGCATACTAATGTTTACAAAGATGTACTACTAGGCCCTTGTACTCCTACGGAGGAGGAAAACTGAACAAGTAGAGCAGCTACCTTGAAGTGACCTTAACCTGTGCCCCAACTAAGGAGAAAATCGTAGATTTTGTGCAAGTGTATTCGAGTCGGCGAAGGCAGTAGAACTGATTCCACTTAACAACGAGAAAGTTGAATGACGCTAAGAAAACATCACTCACTACAAGCAATTTGGCATGTATAGGATTTCTTAAATATGAATTTTCGCGTGTTAGGTATACCCTGCTCCCAGCAACTCAGCCTTAGATCCAGAAGGTGAAGGCTCCAAAAAAGTGTTATTCTTCTACGCTCCATAAATTTCTAAAATTGTGCTAAAATTAGAAGTCCAGATAGAGATAACCAGCACAATCAACATCAACTAGTGAGAAAAATACGCAAGAACAATTCTGAAATGGAATGGTTAGAAGCAGTCAATTGAATCCAAGAACATGTGCGACTCTGCGAATGAGTTTCTGAATGGTAGATTCCAAGACAAAATCGGAGTAAAAGAAAAGAGGCTTTCCCCACACAGCAGTACTAGTGATTCATGGGCTTGTCCGTGTAAGAGTCGATGAATTACGACGCAGTGATGAACCTGTTCGCACTGGAACAACACTAGAAATGCTGTCGGATACCAGATCTTCTCACATTAGCTGAGGAAGCCCTGAATCAATAAGGAAACACCTGCTACCGCAATTCTTCAATACCTATGTAATGCTTGTAGAAAGTTAATCTTACTCAAATTTCTTTTTAAGATGCCAGTATTGCTGGACGCCAATAACTCAGCAGAAGATAATTGCGGCCACCTGGTAAACCACAAGGGTCGAGCTCTTTGTAGCACACTGACTTCGAATACAATAATTACAAACAACAACAAAAACAAAATTAATGACAACTGCAAATGATAATTGCATATAAATAATAAATAAAATAATAATAATAAATAATTACAACACAGGCAGGTTTCCGGTTGAGCTAGAGCTACCTTACTTTTATGCTACAAGCGTTTCAGCGGTCTCCAGTTTCTTCGGAGCCTGAAAAAGTTGAAAAGCACAGCTCAGTGTCGTACCCCAAACAACATCTGTCGAACTGTAGAATTTTCCTGAGTGGCAGTACGGTCTTCCTGAAGAAAGAACGCAACCAAATTGCCCAGCAGACCAGAGCAGACGTGAAAATGGCATATGGGAAGAAAAACTTCTGGTGGCCCGGTCACGTGCAGCTAGAGCCAAACGTAGACCACTGGCTATGACCACCTCGCGAAGGTCCTCGGCTGACGGATCCTGATATAGAGGTCTGAAACCAACAGGGTATGAAGGAAACCAGAGCCCATAGGACTGAACGAAGAAGAACAACTCTCTTGGCTTGTGGCTCCTAGGCATTCGCAGCATATCAGCAGTGTTGCAGAGTGTTTCTAATAATCGCTGAGGAGATATTACGCTTCTCAGCTCTTATTGTAATACTGACACCGACGCCTGAGACGTCAAGAGCAGTGCTTTGTCTTTATCACAAATAATGGAAATATTGGTTTTCTTAGCGACATCCAACCTTAGATTTACACTACTCTATGCTTACACTCGGAGGAAATAGTTAGGGAGTAAAGAAACATCGAAAGAAGGTACAGCCATAATCGAACCCTGACATGGAAGCTTCTCGAAATGCGGCATTTCACGAGCGTGGTGGAAACGAAATATCCAGTCTGAGGATTCAACCACGATCTCGATTTGGCTGGCCATTAACTCAGTTGGTCTTATTTATTGCGCTATACATATATTATCACGTTCGCAATCATGTGCATTTTGGGTTGACTGCGATGTTGGACCACGCCATTTTTGATTTCATCCCATTCAGACTGTTTTTTTTTTTGTAGCCGGTGCAAACAAGCCATCGTGTCTCTGAAGTCAAGCAAGACGTCAGAAGCTCGACGACGTGTCCTAGCAGTCAGACATCAGGTACCTCAGAGCTCACGTACGAGTGTCTAGGACAAGGTGTCGCGGAAGTCACTGACCGCATATCCGACGTCACAACATGTGTACCAGAAGTCACCACGAATCGTGTCCTACACTCAGTGCGCGACTTTTGCGACACATCTTCCGAACTTGGATAGCCAGCGAACGTCTTGTGGGGCAGATCTTCTGTGCATGTACAACTCCTGCTACATTTTCTGATTTTGCGCGGCAGGTGTTCAACTCTTGGGACACAACCTTCCGAATTTCTGAGTGGACAGTCAGTGCACGACCTCTGTCATGAGACGTGGCGTCAGGGTTCGGGAACACGATGTAGGATAGCGAGCAAAAAGCACTCTAAAACGAGACTGCGGGCCGACCTCATTCTGGCTCTACTCATTGATAGTATGCGTGTTTACTAAAGCTGCTCAAAGTGACCTCCGTTAAAAAAAAATGCAAAAAGTCGCTGCGTCTGTACTCTGAATGAATGGAGAACAAGAAGTGAAAGACCAACTTTTCGGTTTCCTAAAAAAAGGTCCGAGGAACGCTGTTTCCCGTTATTTGTTTCTCTATGAATTTAAAGGAGTCGGCAAATAATGGGCTGCGAAACACTAAGTGGACAAGAACAGCGCAGATGGATGCTCGGCACTGTTTCTTGTCATCCGCAGCGCACATCCAACACTTCCCCGCGGGGCTCTGCAGTGCTACTTGGCGCCAGTGAGAGCAGCGATCTGGGCGATGGTGACGTATGCACTGACCAGGTGAGCACCACAGTTCGCTCGCACATGATTGACTCGCTGCGTCAGCCGCTCTCAGGACTGACTGCCGAAGAACGTCGCTTCCGGCCACAGTGACATCATGCCGTCGCCTCCTATCGCTCGAGCGCACTCTAATCCAGCGCTAAGGTTTCGAACATTGAACAGTGACGAATGAACGCTTCCCAACGCCTAATCGGTTTCTTCAGGAGGGTAAGAGCGAGTAATCTTGGAATTACATCTTACACTACATACAATTACAGGAGCAGATAGAGGTTAAGAGCGTGTGCTCCTTGGAAAATGAATTTCGGAGTTCGGCTCCGAACATTTCTTGACAGGGCGATGACACCAGAAGATGCCTAGTAAATTCTCTCGTAGGGACGTCTACCTCGTTTTGCCTTTTGAACGGTCAATCTACCATGCTGCCCTTTAGCAACCACACAGGAGATGCTCGTCGGCTTAGGAAGTTCTGAAGGAGCAGGATCTCAAGGTGGTTGGAGGCCCACTTAGAATCAACCCACCTCACGGCGCTCAACGTCAGAAGGTGATTCAAGCGATCGTTGGAGCTATACGAATAGCTGAGGGCAACATCCAAATATAGGGTCTACCGCACTGAGGTGGAAAGGAAACATATACACGGACCTAAATGGCTCAAGTTATTTAATTTTCTATGCTTTCCCTAGAAAGCGCTCAAAAAACCGAAGGAAGCATGCAAATTGCTGAGACGAATGACAGAAGAGGAGATACGCAAACGTCACTGTCAGCTTGTTGAGAAGGCCTTTCGGTCAACCTACACGTTTAGGAAAATCAGTAATGAAGCATCGACAAAGCGTCGACGATGTGAAGTCTGCCACTCATCTCGGAATCTCGGACAAGAAATCGCCCTCAATTGTGATCTTTATTAATCCGCAGGCTAGTACAGTTTCTGTCGATACGCAAACGTTTACTCTCCTCAACCTCGGTTGAAATGCAGTGGAGCCGACAACTGTTCAATACGGGAATAAGGCCTTCGACGTCGAAGGCGGGGTGGAGGCTTGGACTCCAACATCAGCCAAACACAGACTCGCTGCAGTGCAACGATGCAAGGAATGTCAGGAGGTTGGAGTGAGTTACCGAAGCAGAACAGGCAACGCGTGAAAGCGAGGAATTGCGAAGGATAACGACGTCGTCAATTGTGCTATGGTAAGGAAGTGGACATATTGTTGGAAGGTGTCGTATACTGTTCTATAATGAGTGTCCTCCACAGATTATGGAATGGTATTCACCGGCCAAAAAGACCAATAGAACGTCCAAAATCTAGATGAAGTGGTGCTCCAGAAAGTTCTGAAAAAATGGGGGTAGCAAGAAAAAGCGAGAACGAAAACGAAAGATTGGACCAGGGAGATGTTGCCTATTGTAAAATATTAGAAGGCAGGTAAATATCATAATTGCATAACAAATAGAATTCTCTCATCTGCCTGCTGTTATATTCTGCATGAAATTTTAGGCAGAGTCCTCATAGGATTGACCGTAAGAGCTGATTGTAGTGTGTTAGCTCGAGCATGAGATCGAGCATGAGAGCCTCAGTGCCCGTAGCAAATACGAGTGAAATTAGCCTAAAAACCACCTGGGGATCGAGACGTACTAATGAGCCAAATGCGACGCCAAGTCTCAAGCAGAAAGCACGATGGAGGCTACTGTTAGGTTGGCCGGAAAGTTCTGGCGGTTTTGACTGGTGCATTTTAAACGATCATAACTTTCTTCATACTCACCGGATTCGGCCGAAGTAAGCACCATTCGAAACAGCACTTTCTTCCAATGTGAAGCTGGTTGACTAATTCCATCAACAACAAAAAACTTGTGGTCGGGATGCGACAAATTCTAGAAAGGCTTTGGTTCGGATTTGCGAAGCTCCTACCAGCGACGAAGTCCTGAAAGTGCTTAAGAAGTAGTAGTCGATTGATGCAAGGTCTGGTGAGTATGGCGGGTGGGGCAGAACTAAGGATTCCAGCTTTGGTGAGTTCCTGGGAGGAGGGGTTCGCCGACGTAAACCCACTGTCCTGATCGTCCTCGTTTATCGTACGGAACTCACCTTTCATCACATTTGACGACTCGATCCAAAAGCGGGTAGTTTGATTCCGGAGAAACAAAGAAGAACAGATTTCGAAACGCGAGATCTTGCCCGGTATACTACGGCAAAGCTTTCGTTTTGTATTTCTACTCCAAGTGCAACAACGGAATGACTTAAATAAGTCCTCGAAGAAGCACAACTAATGCTATGAAACACAAACTGTTCCGTCAGATAGAGCAAAGAATTCCTATCAGACAAAGTTGTATAAAAAGGCGAAGTAAGTTGAATGTTGATCCAGTAATAAACGAATGGAAAGTGACTGCTCAAAGTCGGTCGGAACTTTCCGTTCAACCTAGTAACATCCAATGCGTACTCCAGAAACTTACTCAAGAGGAGTCGCATGAGGTGCTCCGAAATCGTAAGGCTTTTTTGTTCGTGTGCACATCATATCTGCTCGAATTTTAACGAGTCCGACAACTAGAGCCGCTAATCTCGGGCGAACGAGTATTGATTTCAGGTCCGTTTTCACGTCTCCGGATCACACCAGACATCGACCCCATGTGAGCAGTTGTCAGGCTGACCTAAGCGTAACGAATCTTTGGCATCATCGGTTAGCCTCTGTGAGTCGCTGTGTGAAGCAGCAGCGCATTCTCGCTATCAGTCGTCCACGGCGCCACGTACGTTTGGCCTACCTTACATTGATCGGACACAAACTGTGTTCACTAATTCCGACGCGGCATCAGAGAACAGGTTCCCAACTCTGGGGGCAAGCTGCGCTCGTCTTCCGATCGAGTTGAAGTTCAGTATGCGGAAGAACGTGTTCAGGAACCGACGTCTTTCAAGAACCTCACTTACTAGGGATCTGGTCACCTTTTCTCTTTGATCCGTTGTCATTTCCAAAATCGCGTGAGGAAACCAGAAAACCGCCAGAAATTGCCATGAAAGAAGCAGAACCTGTGTTCTGCAGTTGCATCTACTAGCAGAACCTGTGTTCTGCAGCTGTATCTACTATGTTTATGAGAATTGGATCTTCATCTGCTTCGTTATATTATAAAATAGGTGACAACCCCATCTCCAGAGTTACAGCGGTACGAGACTTAGGACTCTACTATGACGAAAAGCTGGATTTTTCTGGGCGTTTAAAGGTGATCCAGAAAAAGGCTCCATCACGTAGTTTCCAGATCTTTAGGGGGTTATCCACTCGCAACAACGCTGTGTTACTACAAGCTTATAGAACATAGATTAGACCGATTGTCGAAACTGGTTCTACTGTTTTTCCCCCTCAAAAAGAAGGATATCAATCTTACTGAGAAGGTTCAAAACAGTTACACGAGGAAAATATTGCTTAGGCCCGGAAGCTTCCTCTATTCTAGGATACCGTGCTCACGCATAAGAAACGGATATTTCAATCTCCACACGTTGGAGCCGCGTAGGATGCTAAGAGACGTTTGTGTTATCTTCAAAATGTTATCAGGGATCATGGACGTTGATGCTTCGCGATTTTATAAGATTTTGCCATCGGTAACGAGAGCTGATTCTAAAAAGATATCCTACCGCACTCCTAAGACGACCGTAAGGTCCTCTGCTTTTACGTGCACGGCCGCCTCCTCATACCTAGCTCTAAAACACAATTTTGAAGTAACTGAGAAGGTCTATGGCTCCTTCAAACGATTTGTGAAGAAGAAGCGGTTATGTTTTAGTCTTTTATGGTGAGCGTACTCCTAATGGTGTTTGGGTGTTTTTTCTATGTTTGTTGTGCTTGTTCGTTTCATGACGTGTGTCTTAAACACCGTAATAAATAATAATAATAATAATAATAATAATAATAATAATAATAGTAATAATAATAATAATAATCTCACAACCAGAAGTCAAGTCCTAGTGATCGTGCAGTTCTTTGACAACGCGCACAAGTACAGCATCCCAGTCACGCTTCGATGCCGCAGCATCTGAGCTGATAACCCTTTGCCCTTGTGCAGAATGCCCCCGCTCTAAAACTTGAAGCTTCAACTCGATGTTGGGAAACGAGTGGAACGAGGCGCGCTCTTTACAAGTGAGGGCGAGAAAGTTGAGACTTTTATTTACAATTCTACAACTCCCACTATCACAAACGAACTACAGCCAAAGCTAGACGAATAAGTTAAATCGACGCTCTGCAAACAGTGTAACGTAGTATCACAATGAAGACGGATAAACAATAGATTAACAAAATTACCCATTAATACAGCAAATCGGTAGCCCAGAGGGCGGAATTCCATTCAACAGGTGTTAATTATTATGCATACAGAGCGGGCTATTTTGTCGCATTCGCACTGTCAACGGGAGGGGCAACGGTTCCGTTGAGCTTTACCGCTTTCGTCGCCTTCTCCTTCTCCACGACGTTCTTCACATCATTCGACTTGCTGAGGTTCTCCTTCGATGACTGGCCGCTGTCGCTCGTGGGCGCAGTCGGTGACGCGGTGGACACCAACTGCATGACTCTGTCAGTCACCAGTACCTGTATGGGAGCAGCACTGACCGTGGAGAACTGCATTGAAATGAGCACGAATGAAGCCCCTGATATGGCGCCCTCCCCAAGCTTCGCGAAACACAGCTCCTACCTGGCTGTTGCTGTGAGCGGCACCAGAATCCAGCGGGCCTTTCAGTGCCGGAGGAGCCGGCTTATGTGGATGCACCGCGTCAAAGAAGTACACCTGCAAAGCACAACCTGTAGAATAAAGTGCCAAAATGGCGCATCGCTCAAAACGCACGTTTTTATTTATTTCAATGTTTTTAAAAGCAGAACAAATGCTGTTGCGGGAAAGTCCACCTACACACGTTCAGTTGGGTGACAGTAGTGCTCTGCTTCGCCAAAGTGAAGCGTTTCGATCACAGAATGCTTGTAGCTCTACTATCAACTACCCTAATAAACACTGCACTCCTCGACCCAACAGAGGACGTCCCGACGCGTTCCAGCACCATCGGTCGCACACCATTCACCGGCCTTCTCGCTGTCAACAAACAAAAATATTGCACTCCCTAGAGGACTGCACAGGAAAGCTGCTTAACCACGTCGGCCTGGGACTTCCGCACCCGTCTGGTTTAACCAATAAAAACGACAAAGGATGACAATAATCGCCTCCTTGGTCTACAGGATATTGCGGAGGCAATTTGAAAATTTTGCCTTTTTGATCTAACTCAATGATTTGCGGTAGCCAGCCGATGGACAGATCCGCGTTTTTTTCTCTAGACAGGTCTGGCACCACTTCTGTGATCATCAATGTTGGACCTGTAGAGGCCACTGAGTAACTTGCTGAAACATCACAACGAGTTCCCAGAAATTCTGCTTCTTTCCTGATTCCATACTAAAGATTCAGCTGCAACAGCTTGAATTCGAGCATTTCGAGAAGCGTTATCAACCATGAACCGCTGCTTCGTTCGAGTGAACATTTACTCATTTACTGCTGCACCTGACGTGCGCTTTTAAAACAAAACAAAACAAACACTGTCAGTCAAAACAATCCAGCCTGGCTTCGACCAGCTGACACTAAGGGAGATTAGGAGTTTGGATAGCACCATCAGCCGCAACTTGATAAGAGAGTTTTCTTATGCAGCTGCTCCGCAAACCGACAGAGGACTGAACAAAAATTTCGTACTCGGGAAAAACGAAAGAGTAATGTGGTATAATGCTACATCCTGTTTTAAATTAGCTTTAGTTAAATAAATACAATTTGACATCAGAAACGGAACTGCAGATGTCACAAATCATTATAGCCATGATGTGATAATAAGTGGGCGAGGCAATCACCCTGAAGAGAGGAAAGCACCTAGGATTCCGGGCATATTACCTGTCATACCTAGGCGAATTCCACATATTGGTACAAGGGTAGAGAGGAGGGTCGGACCACTCTTCACTTTCCTCACAACATCTATAGAATTTGTACAAAAACTTCTAAAACAAAAAAGTTGCGTTACCTAGGGTTGCTGCGGTCACATTAAAGATAAAAATCATAGTTACGCAAAAAAATCCAAGGGTGAACGCTCAGCTCTAGAGTTGCACCTACATTTTTGTGCAACTGTTCACGCCGTGAATTAGTGATGTCCGGCATTCTCAAACCAACCGAAAGGATCAGAATTTCAATGTCCCAATTTCTACTCCGGTGCAAGGCTTGGTTGTTCTGGACAGGTTCCGAACCAAGAAACTCGATTAATGGGGCGCGCGAGTTGTCTCGTCCACCGACCGCGCTAGCTCGCGCCGAGCAATACACACCCAACACTTAGGGATGTAGAATAGTAACCTCTGAGAATGCTTTTTAACGAATATTCATCAGGAGTGCCAAGAAGTGTTCGCGAATGGTGATGATTCATCGAACACTGGCCAATGTTTGATCGCCAGATGGTCGACATGAAAATCATTCGTGCAAATAGTAGCGCAACTCACCGCTCTCGTCCTGCTTGTAAACCAAAACGAATCACATTTTATGACTGCAAATCTACCCCAATGCATGAATACTAACGAGAGCCATACACTCTAAACGTAACGCGGGATTAAAACACTATTTGGTGAAGCCAAGGAGAATGACAGAAAGGACGGGGGAGTCACATCCTGTTTTCAGCCCTCCACTTTTTGAAGCTATCAGGCTCACATTTTGGCCTAAGGAGTTAGCGTAGGTACAGTCACAACTGAAAACAACACCTTTAATGCATGCTCTAGACGTTAGCTAAACCCAATCGCTTAGTAGATATGTGGTGAAAGTGTGTCAGCCCGGTCTCAGTAATCAAATACTCCTTGGACCACAGCAAGCATAACGACAGTGCATGCTGAAGGCCTGAAGAGCTTGGGAAGCTGCACGATTCTGCTTGTTTTCTTCCGCATCCGAAATTCACCTGCTACCTGTAACAAAGATACCCGATGACAGCATTCTGATTACTTTACTAACCTTGGCCTTGGCAAGATTTTAGAACGTGTCTATGACGTGCACAACAGGCATAACATCCGACCGGATACCCTTTCACTCTCATTTCTTGGCCGCTTAAAAAAGGTGGCGATCACGGGTAGCCGGCAAAAGCAGCGACAGACCGGTTTCCTGTGTCAACATGCTCACAAACCATACTCCGTTTGCAGGCACAATTCTGCAGCTAAGTCACAACCCTCAGATTTTGCCCGGATTCCTTCAGATGAAGGGGGCCACGGCCGTGTCGCCGAAGATGCTCAGCGATAGCTATGGCGGCTTACCAAGTCGGTAGAATGGTGCGAAATAAGACCTGGGGCACTTCTTTCAACTAGTCGTTTCACTAACGGCGTCATCTTCTCGAAAACCATTCCAGAATCAGAATCTGTTTACAGATAACAAGAGGTGGAACGAGACAGAGCGAAAAAGGTAGGAAGGGATTATAGGCATAGCAGTGGGGAGCAACGAAAACGCTACAATGAACGGCAGAAAAGCTTTACATTTCCTTCGGTACGTCTGGAGAAGTAACCAACTATTGGCGGATTTAATCGCGCAGCTGCAGTTTCTCAGCTCACTAAACGTCAAACGGCTGAGATATGGTAATGACCAGGGATGTGTGGAAATTTTTTTTGTTGAGAAAAGCGGAAGACGGAAGAGCAGAGACCGCAATGGCCGGAAACCCGGCCATTGTGATCTCTGCTCTTCCGTACGACATACAACAACGGAAATGATATAAAATTCGTCACCGTAGCCTTCTTGAAAGTTTCTTTTGGAAGGCAACGATAGATATCTAAGAATACTTACCGAACAACGCAAAGTTAAGCTTCAAACCATAAATAGGAATAAGAAGATCGACTTCTGATAAAAAAAAACAGTTTCTCTTCTTTCAAACACTTAGAACTTTTTGCAAACTTATGATATACTAGAGCTAATCATTTAGAAACTGTTCGGAACCGCGATGCCCAACACTAGTCGGCCCCTTCCAGGATTCTGCTCACGACTTGTTAGTTCGCCCGTGAATAGAACATGACTTATAAGTCGTAGTTTGAGTTATGACGCCACATATTCCAACAATCTTCATACCGTTTGATCGAAGGAACTTATTTCTTGATAGGAAACTGCAGATCCCCAGTGCTTCTTCATGCAGTAATTTACTTTGAATTTCGATGATTTTAGAAAAACTGCAAGACCTTTATCGCTAGCAGTGAACATTTCTTTGGTAAATTACAGAGCCCTGGTTCCCAGCCAGTGAAAATTCAATTTGCACACGGTTCCCATATCAAAGCGGTGTGATCCGCTACCTTTTTCAAGCCTACACGGTACTTGTCACAGTCTGGCACGACAGAACAAGACTACTCAAGAGATTCAGACGATTATGTTCCGAAGATCATTCTTCACGAAGCAAGCGGAAACCATGGTCATTGAGCGCATTGAGGTAAAACATAGTCGGGAGCAGCTTTGAGGGAAATTGAATGATTTGTTGAGAACTTCCAACTAGGGCATTTGAACAGCACGGCACCCGTATAACCACAAGCGGCACATCGTGTCAGAGACGAACCACAGATCTCCTCGACGCCAAATCCATTGAAAGCTATCATTACTTTTGACAAATAAGGAGAGAACGCAAGCAGATCGAAGTCAGAGAACGAAAGTGAACACTTAAGTCACCGCGCATTAACATCAGTAACAAGGAGAAACCTGACTGAATGAAAACTCCACTAATCACAAAGAGAGTCTCTACATTCACAAAAAAATTCACACCGTTCATCGTAACCAACTGCTATGGTGGCGAAGGCGTTAAAAAAGGAAAAGAGCCCCTAAGTGATTCCACATGCAATACTGGCAGCGCGGAAAGTAGTTGAAACAGACTTAAAACTTTTCAAGCGAACGACCTCAGCTCACAAAAATTTATTGGTGAATTAAAAACAAGATATAACATATCGAGATTAGAAGTGTTCAACTTGGCCGCCTGTCTGACGAATCCGAAGACATTTAGGCAATGCATCTATGGTCTGCCGCAGGTAGTCGTCTACTTCATCCCTGTCTTTGAATAGAGCAGCTTTGAGAGGCGCCAAACTGCTGTGTCTGGTACAGCATGCTTTCTTCTCCAAAGCAGCCCAGACGGAACAGTCAGAAACGTTGAGATAATAGAGTTTGCTGGCCAGTATTCTTCCGCGATAAAGTCTGCCAAGTTGTCCCGACACCACTCCTGCGCAGCCCTAGCCTTGCGAGCAAGTGCTTGCTCTTGCTGGAACTACGTTTTATCCAATTGAGCCACGGAGTGAGATGCTTCTTAAGAATATTCTCCAGCGTTGATCTTGACTCCTGAATCCCTGAAGATCGACGGCGCCTTTCCGTAACACATGGTGAAGGCGCAAAACGATCCCGGCTGGGTGAGCCTTCCTCCTAAGTATACTACTTCTACTCGCACTCCTGAGATCAGCTCCAATTACACCATGGTTATGACGATTAGGAAAAATTTTACATCTGAGGAAACGAAGGAAAAGAGAAGCTCGTCGGCAGTGCGGTACAGCTGCCTCCGACAATTTTCAACACTCTTTCGTTTAATTGCCCCTGACAAAGCGTGGTATTTTTGCAGTTTATAGGTCGTGTATTTCAGCTTTCCACGTACCATGTTTCTCATAGTGCACTGGCTCATCTCGAGCTCATTTGCCATCTTCCTCATCGACCTCCTTGGGTTAACGTGGATTCTCAGCCGAATTGCTTTCACATTTCTAGCTATAGTCGCAGTCGGCGGTCACCACTTCTTGGACGGTCCATATAAAATCCAGTTCTGCAGAATCGAGCTACGCCCTCCGGATTGTTCGTGGACTGGCTTCCAGCATGTTTGCGAGAATTCGTAGGGTCGCCTATTCGGTGCAGCTCAATGATTGCGAGTGTTTTTGGATGAGGAACAACCGCTGCAGTTAGAGTAGATTCTGCCACCACATACTAACCTATGATGGCATTTGATCTAGCAAGCACATGCTCTGCTAGATTTAATGCTATCACAGATTAGAAAAACTCTCGCAACTAAGGCTGCAGCAAACTGTCGAAAAGAGCGTAATTTCCGTACACCTTGTAGTTGAGAAGGGTGCTGGCAGCGGGAAAGAAACATAGAACGCAATATGTCAATTTATTCTCAGTCCACTTCAGCTGAGAGCAAACACCTCATTCGTATCTGTTACTGCCTCTATATCAGGGTTGTGAGATTAACGATTAACGATTTACCGATTTACCAGATTTACCGGCATTTTTCGTTTAAAATGTCTAACGAAATTTAACGACGAAGATTTCCGTTAAATTGTATAAACGACGTTTACGCGCCATTTTCAGAATTTCACTTCTCTTCATATGAATGCATTTGGGACGGATTGTGGTACTTATTTCATAAGTTGGTTGAAATGGCATAGAAGACGCGTACAAAACGCTACGAAACACGAACAGTGTGAGAAACGAAACGGGAAGAGAAAGGATCCTTCCTCCTTATTCGCAATTTTTTTTGGAAAGTTGGGCTCTTCGTGCTGGGTCAGCTAACGATGAAGGACTACGTTAAAGCAATTATGAGCCTCACTTAATTGATAGAGCGTGGTCCTGTCGTTGCTTTCTTTTATTGAATTTCATGCCGTGCATGTCAACGATTTTGTTCAACTTTTCGCCTTTTTTGAAGACTCTCCTGGCAGTGTTCTTTGGGAGAAGCACGGTCAGCTTACACGTGAAACAGTGAGCGCACCTATGTACGTACATATAAGTAAAAAAAATCAATGGAAAAGAGAAGAAGTCGATTACTACTCTTTGTTAGTTGTTATAAATGAGATTAGTATAAAAATTCGCACGTACGTGGAGTCACATTGCATGATGTTTCTTTTTAAAGATCTACGAAAAGGTAAGTCTTTGAAGGCGCAGGTCTGGCTTAACAACTATGGATAATTTGCTAATTTACTATAGCACTGCTTATCAACCCAAAATGTCCTCTAGAAAAATGGGGAGAAATTGTGAAACCCAAAGCACATTCGAACCTCGAGAAAATGTGCTACACGGTTTGGTACGAGGCGCATCAATAATTAAATCAGTAAGCGGAGGACCTATTGGGACAACAGGAATCATTCTATGAAACAATCAGCTCTGTGGACTTCGAATATATCTTCCAAAGACGAACCGTACTAAAGAATCCGCTGTGGTCACTGCCTGACCTGAATTCTTCATTAAAGCATTCTGCAGATTTCCAAAACGACTACGGCAGCACAGAAGGCTTTTGAGCCGCAAAAGGCTACTTGCGAGCAAAAGTTCTGTTAAGAAGTTTTCTCAGGGCAAAAGAAAACGCACAAAAACGTTCAGCCGTGCTATGGTGCATAGCACTTTGGACCTTTCCAGAATCTGGACGCCTTTCCACAAGCTTAACGAACTAGGCACAGTAAGGCCTACTTTACGCTTGCGCCACCACGCGGCGCGGCATCACGGTCGCCATAGATATCGATTTTTCGCGTCGCCACGTCGATATCTATTCCGACCATGGTGCCGCACCGCGCAGCGGCGCAAGTATAAACTAGGACTAAGACATTTGTTCTTTTAGAAGTCATTCTGCTACTGTTGTTTCTGCTGTTCTGTCTATCATAATGACTTTTGTCCTTTAGCAATTTTGTTGATGCTCGATGCAGTGTTGTTGTTTGTTGTGAAGATGAAGACGCGGTGGTCATATAATCGCCATGTACATGAAGAGAAAAAAAAAGATCCAGCTATTTACCTAATCAAATAGATCCAAACCGACTGCAGCGAGGGCCATTTTTATTTAACGAATTTACCGATTTTAACGCAAAATTTTTTCGTTAAAAATGGTCGTTAAAAATTTACCGAAAAAAAATTAATGCACACCCCTGCTCTATCCCAATAAAGTCTGTCTACTCGCGTTTGTGGCCAGCTCACACAAAAGTGGTGAGCTTTCTCCTCATTACAGTGACAAGTGTCATAGAGCGTCATCCCAACAGTGGAGGAAAAATGGAGCGCCACGACGGTAACTTCGAGGTTTTTGGACACATTAAGGGGAGAAGAAGAAGAAATATGACTAGGTCCTGCTGTAACATAATTGGTCATACCTTAAATGTGAAAGCCAACAAAAAGTGCAGCAGCAAGACACCGAATATCGAGCCGTAGGCAATCTGAAAGGTTAGCTCTTCATCATATGAATCGTGACAAGACTAGGGGAGCTAAAAAGTAAGTGGCAAATGCAGCTGTATAACCATACCAGCTTGTTAGGGTCCGACTTGAATGCTGGCCAGAGAGCACGTGCTAGAACAGCTCCACTGAGTGAGACTGCAGCAATAATAAGCAGCCATCTGAACCAGTTCACATCCAGCGTCCACAGAATCTGGAATAAATGGGCCTAAATACCTATGGAAATCGGCGACAAGAAAACAACAAAGTATGAGTATCCCGAAAGCGCATACCGAAACGGGGATGAATATTGATAGGCTATAACCATATGCACACAGAAGGTCGGAAAGTGCGTACTGGAGCTCCGCTTTCCGTTGCCAAAGAATCGTTGACAGAATCACCGGTACCAGCACAACGTAAAGGAACACCAACGTGGCTGACGACGTCACTGGAAAGCGGTAACTGTAGTGATTCTACGAAAACGCCGGCATGATTCAAGGCCTCCTGGTCATAAATCTCTGAAGAAGACTACAAGGTTTAATTCTGCAAGCTGCACCATATTTAAAGGGTCTTCATTTGTCACCATCGCACATATAATAGCTCCTGTTTGAACTGCTCAAATTATTTTCGGCGAAGTTAGCACTAATGTGACACGTTTCTCCCATTTTGAAGGAATGTCGCTCTTTCCTCCTGCCAAGCTGACACTAGGTTGTTGCTCATATTGGCCATAAGCGGCTTTCACACTCTCGTTGCTGCTGTTGCGCAACCGATGCCGAATGATGAAGCATAGCGCACAAACGCACAGGAGCAACAACAGCAACGAGGGGGCTTTCACACTGCCGTTGCCGCAACCCCGCATCAGCATCACCGGCATCGGTTGCGCGACCTCAACAATAATGTTGCTGATGCTCGTCAACGGAGGCAAATCACAGGTCTTATATCTCATTATAGTAGAGGCTTTCCAGAGGGCGAGATAAGGCGCAAAACAGGCGGCTGCATGAGACTGAAATCTGAATGCTCACGTGAACGTGACGGTGGATCCGACAGCAGAGGTTGGAAATATGAGACAGAACAATATGAGAAGCGGGACAGGGTACGAAAAGAAGGACAATGACAAATGTTGCTGCACTGACAGAGCCGAAGCTAAGGGAGATGTAACAGATAGACGAGTATGAGTGTTTACAGGTCGAATGCGCCCGGCGCGTGAGAACGATCTGAGCGGCATTACAAACTCCATCTAGAGGTATCACTGAAACGGAAAACCAGGTTGAATACGAGGAAGGTTGAACCTTGGTATAGTGTGAATCAGATATTTGTAGTACTTCTGTCAAACCTGTTGCCGACCATACAAGTTCGGTGAATGCCAATTTACGCGGCAGATAGACGCGTATGGGTGATCACAGGTCAAATTCGCCGCGGGCGTGAGAACGATCTGAGCTGCCCCTACCCCAGACGGGTCGTGGACGCTTTTCAGGTGGGTCCTGCGGCTTTCCCTCATACCATCACCGAGTCGAGTTCCGCCGCCTTCCGGCCCTACCGTCGACCGCTCCTTCTGCTCGTCCTCGTCCTCGTCCTCCTCCTCAGTTGCTTCTCCAAATTTGTTGTGGTTTCGTTATTGTCGGTCGTTTAGTGTTTTAAGATAAATCGTTGTACGTGGGATTCTGGCTGAAACGTTGTGACGTAATTTCTATCTCGGGTACACTACTAGGTAACTAGGGGCAAACCCATTCTAGTAGTCACAACCGATCACCAGAATCAGGCCTATGGCATACCACCGACGACGAGGCCGGCGACGAGAGGAGCGGAGCGACGGGAGATCGCTGTGGTTCAGCGACGAGAGCAGCGACGGTGTTGGACGGGAGCGAGAATTGGCGTTAGAGCGCGGTTGGTGACCCTTGCGTGCGTGCATGCGGGGTGTAAAGGGTCGAGCGACAACTGGTCGCCGTGCAAAGCGCAGCGACGACCGGTCGCTGGCGGTATGCCCCCTCTCCAACGACACGTAGTGCCGACGTGGCAGCGACAACCGGCAAGCGCGCGCTCTCTCTCCATTGTTTCTGGCAGGTCCTAACACGAATAGTCGATTACTTGTCCGTTGGCAGTGCCGTCGCCGGACTCGTCGCTGGTGGTATGCCATAGGCCTCACGCGAAACGAGTAGATAAGAGAGTAGATGGCCAGCCACCACATAATCGGAATAGATCGACATTTTTTGCAAAAAGGAACTTCGGAATCCGGGTACCAAAAATTGATTTAATCGATAAGCTTAACCAAATTTTCAAGCAGGGTATCGTCAGGTCTTGTGGCCGGGCACTACAAATTCAAATCGATCGACCTACTCTTTTGCGAAAAAGACCACCGTCAGAGTATGCGTGACCGGGTGCCAAAAAGCGAGAGGTGTCGTCAGGTCTTGTGCCGGGCACTACAAATCCAAATCGGTCGATCTTCTTCTAAGAAAGGCCACCGTCAGAGTCTGCGTGACCAGGTGCCAACAGTCGATCAGCGTTAATAGACCTTGGAGAAGGGCGTCGTCAGGTCAGGGATAAATCGTTAATCTACTCGTGTACGTGTGATTCTGGCTGAAACGTTGTGACGTTGTCAATTTCTATCTCTACTACTACCAGGTAACTGAGAAGCGCCCGAGCTGGTATACGCGAATCCTGAGAACGTCGGTGGATCGTATATTAGGAATGTCTCCGGCATTTGAGGCAGCTGGAAAGCGTCCCTGAGGAACCTGAAAGCAACGATGGAAGGACATCACTAAGAAAGGCGTCGTCCAAGTCGACGCTGCGGCAGAAGACGCCCACGACAATAGGCGATGTCGAGGGATGATAGAAAAGACGACCTTCAACTAAACGGCATCAAGCGTATGAGAAGCGAAGGAAGCATGCTAGCGATTTGACTGACTGTTTGCAGAATCTCTAACCAATGGCAAGAAAGTGAAGGATTACTGACGAAAATCGGCGAAACCCAGAACCTTTCGAAAGCTGCTCGCTGCACCCCTCTTTGCAGTTCCCATATAAGTGCGAGTATCGAGGAACAGTGAGTGTGATGCGATAGATCAGAATGGTCACAGTGTATCGATGACGTTCAGGTTAATTTACGGGATCCACAGGAATTACGGGATTTACGGGATGCTGTTGGAGCTCGTTCCCAAACAAGTGCCGCGGTTACATTCCATGCAATCGAAGAAACCCAGTCTACCCGAACACGGCGGTGGCCTGATTCATCAGCACAATTGTCAGCGAGAGAGAACACAGTACTGTAACAGGATCACACAAACCTAGCATCAATTCAGATATCAGTGACCAAGGGGTATAGTCGGCATAGGATAATAATCACAATCTATATTCATTTTTGCATCGGCCTTCTTGCTTCCCGAAGGGGAGGGGGGGGGGGGGGGGGAGGGAGAGAGCAATAACAATGCATCCTATTGCATTTCGATGTGAATTACGGAACCGTAGCTAATCTCAGCGACTAAATTATATCCCAGTAGGACCTCTACTAGCGAATGATATCTCAGAACGAAAGAAACTGAGCAACCCCTTACTCTAACTGCACCGATACGTCGACCACTATTTGTCTACACCTAAAATCAGAGCGGCTCCCACGACGATATTCGGACATTAAAGGATCGACTTCGTCGCCCTTCTGTACCACTGTTGTTTGTGAACAGCATCAGGGATAACAAATGTCTAAGTCGAACGGTTAGTATTGGTTGCACCTGCAAGTTTTTGAGTAAATTAAGTACTGGAGCACTAGGAGACACATCAAAGAAAGAAAACGCACTTCATGTCGAACCCGCACTCCTCCATCCTTACCTAGTCTGAAATCGCCGCCGTATTCGCCAGGAGAACCGTCGTTCTCAATGTACTGGGCGATGTTCCCGAACACACCTATGGAGAAGATCAGAGTGACTGATATCCAGAACGGGCCTAAACAAAACAGATAATGAAAGAAATAGGGAACCATTCTGGGAGAGAGCAAACAACGCTTCGGTCTCAACTGTGCATTAAAATCCACAAGCTACTCTGAAGACTCAATAAAACAGGGACTGCTTCTAACGGTCTAAATAAATTTGGAACTGAATTCCAGCCAACTGTCCCTCGAACGCTTTGGATACATGAAAAGCACTCTTTCAAACGAAACACACAGTAATGGTGTTGATTTTATAGTTGACAAAGAGACGTACCCCATAAATCAGGCATGGGATGAACGAAGTCCAAAATAAAGTTGTTGTTGGTCGGCACAACACTGTTCAGAACTCGTTTGACTACCTGAAGAAAACCGTGCTGCAATGGCTGTGTAGGTAGCAACTTCCATTTTTAAAGCCATTTTTTGAGGTTAGGACTCATTTGTGCGGTACTACCAGCAAGGCAAATTGAAATAGAAAAGTAACACTAAGCCTTTTTTCTAGAAGTTTGATTTTTTCGCGGTTAAGGTGCAAGATGGCAACCAAATGGGGACGCTAGAGAACACAACCTAAGGAATGAGAGTGGGTATACGACAGTATGTTTCTGTTTTCACTCAAGCAGCAACGATGCTCCGCAACGTTTTCCCAAAAATTCGATTTATTTATTCTTCCCTACTTCGCGCGTTAATTTTTTGTAGAATGAGGTAAATAAGAAATCAGATAAAATGAAGAACAAGGGGCTAGAATTGCTCCATATTCCTGAAAGATTCCAGACCGTCACCTCCGTATGGCTAACAGATCGTTAGCGTTAACGATCGACTATTTATCATCTTCAAGAGTCTATTAAAGAAGGTACTACAGAGCTGACAAGCGAAAAATGCTAATGTTGAAGAGCACTAAACTCGCCGCTAAAGAATGTGTAAGCAATAACTATCACTGCTGCACTTTCACGACTCCAGAAGTCGAGAAGTCGAAAGATAAAATTCGCCGAAACATCGGCCACGGGGTTTATTTGGAGTGCCGATCACGGATATATCTATTTTTAAAAATTTCGGTCGATTACGGCTGGTTACGGTAGATATGTGTAAAGCTGCCTACATTAGTAGAATCGCTTTCTTCACCAATCTGGCCAGACTTATTTTCCAACTTTCGACTTTGAGATGGAAAGTAGTGCAAGAAATTACGATAATTTAAAAAGAGTGACAGATTCGTGGTCAGCAGCTAAACAATTCCCACAGGCGAAGTATCGGCGAAATCTGTAATCATAACCTTGTCACCCTTATTCACCGCCACCCCATAGTACCGTGACGAAGCCAAAATATAATCCTCATTTGCAAAATGCCAAGAGTCCATCTAGGATCAGACCACCTCCGGTGTCGAACCGTCAACCCCCCCCCCCCCCGCAAGTCCATATCGCTATCCACTCGGCCATTCTGTCGCTACTGCGGTCGTTACGAATGGATCACTTGGATGTACCTTCCTGCTTCAATGATCCAACTATAGTTGAAGCTCCATACCTTTTCCTGGTTAACTTCTCAGCACGACTAAGCCATCCAGGTGTCACCTTTGCCTTAGCGAGTCATATAGGGAGAATCCCCACCCCTCAATTAGTATAAAAATGTGTTTATTTTTGCCAAGTCGTTAAACCCAAGGAGTAGGGGGTCCTTGAAGTCACAATGGAATGTGGTGCATCACGAGTTTTATTCTCCTGGATGCCTCCGCCTGCAAGCGGCTCGGAGCGCAGGTGGGTAGAGGATTGACTCATGCGAGAGAGGTCAGGGGTTTGGCTCCTCTGCGTTGCTGCGTCTTTGCATTTCAATTGGTTGGTAGAGATTTGGGGGATTCCGATGTCTATACATTTTCAGACGTTTTTATGCCTAATTTTCTGCTGAATGCTGTGGTATTCAACATGATGGTGAAGAAATGTTCAACATCAGTGATACACGGGTACAAAATGCATGAAGCAGCTCTGTGCACAATACGGGCAGCGTATAAAGGCTACAGGCTCTTCACAGTCTGTTTCCATACATGGACCAATGACCACGGCAAAAGCCATCCTGCTCGGATTTTCAAAAGAGACCAGGATGTGACGCCGGAGGTGGTTCAAGTCAGAAACGCGGTCTGTGGATCCCGTAAATTAACCTAAACGACACCGATACACTCTTTCCTTCATCTTTGCCTGTCACCTGGCTTGCTAAAGGACTTCGAAGCACATCAACTTGAAGTTGACGAAGGCGTTGTGGTTAAAAATCCGGTCAGTAATGACGTGAGAATCCCCAAATCTCAACCTCAGTCGAAATGCAAAAATGCAGCAGCGCACAAGAACCAAAGAACCAATCTCCCGATGTTCCTCGCATGAAGCAATCCCACTTAGGCCTATGGTATAGTCCCGCGGAAGTGTCCGCGGAACGGGAATAATCTAGTTGGGACCCAACGCACGCCCAATAGCCGCAGGCCGCAACACCCATTTTCCGCGGATCGTCGGCGGCGGTCGGTGGACGGGCTGGTATACTTCCCGTCCGCGGGACGACCCCGCCGTCCGACAACCTCCCGCAGTGCAATGCACCGCGGGAGGCTGTCGGTCGTTGTTATCAAAAACGTTATCAAAAATAAACGTGCTCCAACTCGAAAGCGACCGATTCCGTGAATTTGGAACGTTCCTAATTCACGGAATGATAAGCGCGCTCCAGTGCGATTATCATTCAGTGTCGGCCGCCGACCGTACTGGTCGGCGACCGCCTTCCGCGGTGCACCTTTCGTCCGCGGACGTCCCGCGGGTACTCCCGCGGGACTATACCATAGGCCTTACACTGTGCTCCGAGTCCCTTGCAGGCAGAGGCATCGCGGGCGTACAATACCCCCGGACTCGTGATGCGCCGTATTCCATTGTGACTTCAAGGACCCCCTACTCCTTGGGTTTATGACTTGGCAAAAAAAACACATTTTTATACTAACTGAGGGGTGAGGATTCTCCCTACATGACTCGCTAAGGCAAAGGTGACACCCGTTCAGACATACGCTTCAGACCCTTCCCTTGTAAGTGATACGGTTTTTGGTCCACCCAAGGGTATTTAGCAAAAGGAAATAAAGTTCTGTGATCCCCGTCCGATGCCTTACAAAACCATATGGGTCTCGTTCAAAATCGCCGGACAGAGCTCACTGACCCCTTGCAAAGATAAACGCCTGTCTAATCTTCTGTTGTGTCTGAAATTTTACAGCCGTTTCAAGGCTTTCCTCTCTCGCATACATTGTCTTGTTGCCTACCAAAAATTCTTAAAAATTAGATACCTATACAAAAACGTATTGCTCGTACCTCAGCACTGATTGTCATCCAAAAAACCTCACCAACCTGATCCGTCTCAACATCGAAGAACTGCTGATAAAACCCCATCGAAAACAAATTGGACTTCCGCCCTTGTGATGATACGCCATCTCCTGTGTCGGTCACAAGCTGAAATTGTTCAGAAATTTCTGCTTTCCAAATCAGCGCCTCCTTTAAAACAGAAGCTAAACAAGGGCTACCTTCATAACATGACCAACTCACAATTACAGAAGCAAATGCTCCTAAATGAATCTCACCAACTTCACAATGAATATCTTTACCACGGATTTGAAAGATGTAGAAAGACAAAACGGGGCAAAGGTCTCAGCGATGGCAGTTGTCATCCGTCACCTTTCTTCCACGTTTACTTTTGCTGTTATTCATGCTGATGTCAATTGACAGCGGCCAATGGATCTATCCTAATCGAGGGGGCGTCGCTAGAAAAGCGAAATGAAAGCAAACGGTATGGCCTCTCCTGACTAGAAAATTTCAAACAAAGGCCTTCTCGTAAGCCAGTTGACAGTGTTGCCTTGGAAGCTAGTTTGCTTTCAATTCTACCGTCGTTGTTGGAGTGTAGTGCCCCCTCCCGTAGGAAGGCCAATGTTTTTCCTCGGAACCATTAGCTTCCTCTACCTAAGTTGAAGGGAAACTGGCGCTTATATAGGACGACGAACCATACCTGCCGCACTGCAGATGCAATTATACGTTGTCAAATGTGATGTGTGATGTGTGTGTGTGTGTGCGCGCGTGTGTGTGTATGTGTGCGTGTGTGTGTGTGTGCGCGAATGTGTGTGTGTGCGCGCGCGTGTGTGTATGTGTGTGTATGTGTTCGTGTGTGTGTGTGTGCGCGCGCGCGAATGTGTGTGTGTATGTATGTGTGTGTGTGTGTGTGTGTGGTGTGTGGTGTGTGGTGTGTGGTGTGTGTGTGTGTGTGTGTGTGTGTGTGTGTGTGTGTGTGTGTGTGTGTGTGTCACTCCGGGCAAATTGCTCCGTGACACTGCTTTGACCCACGAAGGGTGTCTGCCCCACTAGTTCCACTCTTGTCGAAAACGCATACTTCCGACAAGTGTGGCACTGCTGTGGAAACCGCGGTATGCGCTTGCAGCATGCTGCTTCGGTCGCCACTACATAAATTAGGTGCCATCACACGTCGTCACCCTGAGCCATCATCCGTGAGGTTCATGGTCCTGGATGAACACCGGAAACTCGCCGCTGTGACGTTGTTTCAGTACGAAATCGACCCATTGTCCGAAATGTCTTCCGGGATCCCTTCGGAAATCACACGCCCGCCGGTGATTTCCAACTCGTCGCTCACTGTCCAAATTAGAAATTTTTAAGCAACACTTTTGTGAATTTTTCAAAGTGATAACAGCAAAACGCCGCCTCAATTTTCTCCTAAAAAAGGCCCTTGAGGTCATGGCGCTCTTCCATGATAGTGGGTGGGTACTTCGCGCGCCCAAACTCCTTCTGAATAAAGCAACGAACGGAAAGCACTTACTCTTTTCTGATCACCAATGCTTCCTGTGAATCCTTGAGTATTTGCTGGATCTATGGAGAAACCATCTTGGAATGCTGCAACAGAGAGTAAATACAACTCCGAAAATATCAGCATCCCTCGTTGAAGAGTAAGAGCATAGATTGAGAAACTCACGATGGAATTCCAGATTCGCCATTAGATCCTACCTAAATGTATTCCGAAGATGTACGCATGAACCGTCTTGTGGCAACCCGCATACGAATGGGAGCTCGAATAGTGAAATATGCTGATATAACAGGTAGAGCGCAAGGACACAACATGTGAACTATCTTTGTTGTAAACGAAACTGATACGAAGCACTAGCACAAACAAATAGAACGTTTGAACGTTTAGCAACATTGCATTCCAAACCAAGATTCTTTAGGTGTAAGCGAAGCGGCATGAGAACAATTTGAACGAACATAACGGAAATCCACGAATAGCAAGTATCACCCATTTCTCCTCTCCTGACAGGAGCATGCAAAAATCAACAATTTAAAGGAAGAAGAAAAGAAAACCAAAGCATATCAAGACTTGTGGCCTCCGAAGACGTCCAAAGAGAAGACGTGCACGTTTACCTTCGACGATCGCGGGATCTGCTCCTGAAGTGAAATCGATCAACGCAGTTGTATGAGGCTACTTCATAAAAGCTGTGGCATAGGTTCAGTAGCTCGCTATACATCGAGCACCCATCTAGTAACAAAACACAGGTTCTTTTGGTAAAAATAGTCTGACTTCGAATTAAGAAAACTATTGTTCTAACAAGGTGACAAGAAACCTAGAACAGTGGGAATCCTCTCGCATGTGGGTTAAAAGAAGTGGTATATCATGGAACAGTTCCAAAAAAGGACACTGCGATACCACTTCGGATGCTTCATGGCAACCACGATAAACTGCAAATGTCCAGCAAAAGCTAAAAATACGCTTGACCCCCTTTGCAAACCGATCGCACATCTTGCATAGCGATGCGGAATGTTGACAGTATATTTGAAATTTGTTTTATTTTCCTCACAGCACATGTAGAGATGGCAATAAAATGCATCTGCCTCGCGCTGAACAACCTCATTGTCAATACGCATCCAGGCCAACCAAATCATCTCTAGGGTTAAACTGCAAACAGACTTGTCTGGCACAATTAACGCCCTCGCGCCAATTAATCTCACATCTCACTGGACATATAAGCCCTTCGAAAATTCGTAGGGGTAAAATGCATGGAAAATTAATTAAATAATAATGGGGCTAACCCATACTTCTTTAACTTTCTTACCCTTCGAGAATGAATAAAAAAATGTACACTAGTGTAACCAGCACGTCAAAAAGTTATTGTCCTTCAACGTTGCGTCTTTAATAAGCGAGAGAACGAAAACGATTTTAGCTGTGAGTTCAAAGTGCTCGATTTGAGATGGACTAGAATCTCTTTGCTAAAAATCTGCCCCCCCCCCCAAACAAATAGTACCGGCATCTTCAAATCGAATATGGTATTCTTTATCGGTGCAAGCATAAGACACAGATAAAATTAGAGCGAAGGTGACCCCATCCTATACAACAAGAACAACCTTGCACAATGCCGAAACAATATTTCATTGCTTTTGTGAATTTCACAATGCTAAATGTAGGAATTAGGAAACTGGCGCAATGTGTGTTACCCCGGGAGGGGGAGGGGGGGGGGGGGGAGGGGGGCGTAGGGAGCAGGCGCGAAACCGTAACGCTTTTCATAATCATCTT